>JAFIRS010006564.1:0-35336 GCA_018342105.1 Gonioctena quinquepunctata | reverse complement strand
ATTTTCCCCCAAACCTCACTTTCTTCCCGACGCCTGAAAAGTCGATAATCGCAATAGGGTTCACTATGCGGATCACACTCTGGATCGAAAACAACGTCCGCTCGTCACCAGAAAAAAACAAACAGATGGACAAGAAAACGAGTCAATATGGTATTGTCATCCAGTTCTGAGCCTTTTCCCGAAGTTTTAAGACTCTAGCTCATGGGGGAAGAGTTTAAAATCGATTGCAAGATTTGTACCGGACAAAACAAAAGGGAAAAGTGATCTTATACAGATCTGGAATAAAATTATGGCATATAGTTCAGTCAACAAATACAAAATTTAACAGATATACGCAATGGATAATCAAGTTTTCAACTGGACCACTGTAGAATGTTGTGGCCCAGTTAATATTGGTTATCCATCACTATAATATCTGTTATTTTGTACTGAAGCCACTGGAACGATTTCTCAAAATTTTATTCCAGATCTGTATATCAATTCATATATACATATACAGTATCGGAAAGAATATATCTTGGGTTTAGACAGGAATCTGAATTATTATTTTATAATACCACATATAATATTATAATACCACATAATAAAAGGAAAAACAAAGCTGTGAATATTTCTTATCAATTGCCGCAAGCACATTCTCTCGACGGCTGCTGGTATGATACTGAAGTGTTAGTTAACCTGTCTCTGTGTAGTGACGTCGAACGCCAATTCGATATCCCCTCTTCGAGCCATTTGAGGAGAAATTGTAATGCTCTCTCAATATTTGCAAGCTATTCTTTACGCTCTCATCAAACCACAATACCCAAGATATATTCTTTCCGATACTATATGATTACATGTCCTGAGTGCTGACGCTCAATGAGCTGGCATACGTTCAACACCCAGACCAAACCCTGGCCCCTAAAGAGCTGAAATTTTGATAGCGTATTCATTCCTATGATGACGTAGGTAACCACTAAGAGATTCCGTTCCTAAAGGGTTGAAATGGAGGTGAGAAGAGGGGTGGAAGTTAGAAAGCACCCCTTTAAATTTTGAAGTTAGAGTCATGGAAATTGGTATTTGGGCTTCTATTTTCAGATAACAAAAAAATGTATTTCAGTGTTTTTTGGGAAATTCAATCATTAAGGGTTAAAATTTTGTATAAGTACCGTTGGTTCTCAATGAAAATTGGTATTTGAAGTGTTTTTACAAAATAAAAGAATACGTGTTTCATTTTTTTGGGAAAATTTAACCCTGAAGGAGTGAATTGGGTTGTTAAAGGGGGATTGGAAGTTTGAATGGGGTTCCGTTAGTTTCCAATTTAAAAGGTTTTTAAATAGGTACATGAGATGAGGTTTTTTTAAAAAAAGTAATCCGTTGGGTTTTTTTTAGAAATTCCTTTTCCCAAAGGTTGAAATGGGGCTTAATTTTTGTATATGGTTCCATTAGTTTTCAAGTTAGGGTCATAAACATTGGTAATGGGGGGTCTTTTTAAAAATTTTTTATAAATTCAACCTCAAAAGGGGTTTAAAAATTTGGGGGGTGAAATTTTGTGGGGGGGTTTCCCGTTTTTTTTCAAGTTAGGTTAAAAAAAATTAAAATTTTTTTGGTTTCATTAAAAAAAAAAGGAAAAATTTTCAGTTTTTAAAAAATTTAAAACCCCAAAAGGGGTGAAATGGGGGGAAAAGAAGTTTGTATAAGGGTTTCCCCATTAGTTTTAAGTTAGGGTCATAAAATTGGTTACAAATAAAAAATGCGTGTTTCAGTTTTTTTTAGAAATTCAACCCTTAAAGGGGTAAAATAGGAGATGAAATTAAAAGCAGGGTTCCGTTAGTTTTAAAAGTTAGGTCATGAAATTAACGTTTTGGCTCTCGGTTACAAAAAAAAATAAATTGTGATGAATCAATTGTGTCCCCCAAACGGATATTGGTATACCGGGATAACGGAAACAGGATCCCGGGGAAAAGGGGACCCGGGGGAAAGGGGGGAAACGGGAAAACGGGAAACGGATAACGGGGATAAGGGGGAATTTCCCAAAACCATGGGCGGGCCCCCAAATAGTTTTTTATATTTATGATATTATTTTTCCTCCATGAACCCTTTGGGTAAGGGGGAGATGAAAATAGTCTAGTATATGTGGGGAAAGTAAGAAAAAAATTACCATTATTTTCACTTATCGCATAAAAAAAGAACACCTTTTTTCAACTTTGAAATGGGAGAAAGGAAAACAAGGTTTTTCCCCGAAAACATTTTGGGTGAAGAAAAATCATCATCATCAAACTAAAGTTTAATATCGAATAAATTTTTTTAAAAAAGAACATAGAACCCTTACATTTGCACACTCTTTCCAGGTAAAAAAACAAACTGGGAAAAGAGATTCCCTAAATAATTTTTTAATCCAAAGTTATCCAAAAATTGATTTTTTTTCCCCAATATATTTTGGAAACAAATTGATATATAATCGTCAATACTTTTACTTTATTGCTAAAAGGGAAAGTCCCCCTTTTACGGGTGGTCCAACAAAAAATTATCCCCCCAGTTTTTCCCTCCTTTGTTTAAAATCGAAAAAAAAAATGCCCCGGACACGTGGAGTTTGTTTTTTGGGGGGGCACTTTTTAAGACATTTTTTTTCCAACCCTGTCCCTTTCCCCCTTTTTGGGGGGTTTGTAAAACCCAAAAAAATTTTTTTAAATGGAAAGTGGGGCCCAGGTGATATATTATTTGAACGGGCACAAAATTATTTTTCCCCTAATGATACCCTATTTATTGAAATTTTTTTCGAACAGTTAATGCGAAAACGGCTTTAAGAACAGTTACCCGAAAATTTTTGGGGATTAATAAAAAAATACAAATAAGTTTTGGTTATTAAGAATCAAAACATTTACAATTAGTAGTACTTACGTTTAATGTTTGTTACTTTGGGCCCGTGCTGAAAAAAAAAAAACAAGCTGTTAAATTGATTTATTAAAACGTTCTTCAACAAGTGTTGAAAATGCTTTTTACCCCTTTCTTCCATACAATAATACAGATTTTGTTCAAAACAAAATTTTTAACATTTTGTAGCATATCAGGTGTTATGCTTCTGCATTGTGCTGTAATCCGTTGGCGAAGATCTTCCCATGGACTCGGGCTTCGTGGCAAAAAATTTTTTTTCAAGTGTCCCCATGGGAAAAAAACCCAAAAAGGGAAAAAATCAGGTGACCTGGCAGGCCATTCAAATGGGCCTCTCCCTTTCCCAAACCACTGTTTCCCGGGAAACCCGGAAACTAAAAAAATTTTCTTACGGGGGGGCATAGTGCGGGGGTTTCTCCATCTTGCTGGAAATAAGGGCCCATCGGCATCATGATTTTGGTCGTCTTCTATTATCTGTGTTATGAAAAGGGTCAATTGCATGTCCCAAACATGGAGGTAACTTCACCCCGTTAAATTTCCAGGAATGAAAAGTGGTCTTATGATATGACTTCCTAATACCCCCCAACCCCCTTTATTTTTTTAGGGGGTTTGGGTTTAACCTCACGGAATAAATGTGGTTTTCTATCATCCAAAACGGTTTTCCCCATTCACAGCTCCTTCCCAAAAAAAATGTCCTTCAGTAAAACAAATGTTAAACAATAAATTCGGATCTTCAATTAAACGCTGGCTCATTTGTTCACAAAATTTCAACCTTCGATCAGGATCATCCTCATTTTGGGTTTTCCCCCACCCAATTTAATTTTTTTGGATGAAATTTGTACCTTTTTTAAAAACCATTATGGATGAAAGGGGGGACTCCCGAGGGGTTCAGCTAGTTGACAGGTACTTTGGGTTAAACCCAAAATTTAACCCTGCCCCAAAACAGCGACTTCCACAGCTTCATTTCTGATGGGGTTCTGCGGCTGGTGTTTCCCCATTACAAACAGATCCGGTATCAAAACTTTCTAATAACCAACATACGAAAATTTAAAATTTTTTTCGGGGTGACTGTCCTTAAACAAGCGAACAGTTAGTCTAACAACTATTATTTTTAAAATAAAAGTTTAACAATTTCAACTCGTTCTGGAATGGAATAAACCATTTTGTACAGTGAAATTAAAATAAATTCAAAAAAAGACCAGACTTTAATCAATGAAGGGGTGAAATAAAGTTTCCTAAATTCTTTTTCCTTTTTCTTTTTGCAGTTTTTCGACAAAAAAGGAAAACCGATAAATGGGGGTTTTTTTTGATGAAAAAAAATTTTAAATTGAAATGTTGCTTTCGGTAAAATGAAGTAATTTAGAAATGATTGTAGTTATTCTGATTCCTAATAGCAAAACTTATTTGTATGTTTCATTTTAAAATTTAAATTATCAATTTTAAATTTTTTAAAACCGTTTTGCATTAACTGTTCGAATAAATTTCAATAAATAGGGTATCATTAGAAGATAATTTTTTTTTTCGTTCTGATTTTCCACTCACCCCATTTTTCCATTTAAAATTTTAGGGTTGGACCCCCTTTCCTGGGGCCGTTAAAGGCACAGGTTGAAAAAAAAAGCTTAAATGTTCCCCCTCAAAGCAAACTCCACGTGTCCGAGCATTTTTTGCTTTAAATTTCCCAAAAACAAAGGAAAAAGCTGGTGCATACTTTTTTTAAAAACCCCCTCTGTAAGTTGAAGTTTAAAACTTATCTATACACCCTTTAAAAAGTATTGACGATTATTTATCAAAATACTAAAATTTTTTTCAGTAACTTGGTGGTATTGAAGCGATTATGGAAGTCTCGTTTTTTTTAATTTGATTTTTAATTTTGATTCCATTTATTTTTTTTACCTAGAAAAAATGTGTTGCGAAACAGAATGGAAGTTGTATGAATTTTTGTACATCCCTTTTCCTTTCCAATAATACAGGGTGGAATCCTTGGGATAAACCCAATAAAAAAACCAGAGTTTGATGATAATGATTTTTTTTTCCCCAAATCAATGTTATCAGGAAATACCCCCCTTTCTCCCATTTCACCGTAAAAAGCTGATGGATAATGTAAAAAATTTTTTTGGAAAATCTTTTTTGCTTTTAAACATACATATACTGGGTATCTTCATCCCTTTCTGCTTGAAAATTCTTTTGGAAATTAAATGTTTGAGTATGAATATTTCATTACCTCCAAAGAAATTAGGGGGTCCCTAAATAATATCATAAATATAAAAATAAATTGATATATAAGATCAAAACATTATGGACCCCAAAAATTAAATTGGGGGCCCGGAAAAAAAATGTTTGCGTGCCCCAATGGTACGGAGTAGTTTCCCAAAAACCCACTAACAAATGTATAACGTTGTGACTTTTTTCCCAACGTATATGGTTTCTTTGTTTGTCACAGATTCCGGTTTCAAAGAATATTCTATTCCAAAAAAGAAAAACCGTGAGGTTTTTGTCAAGGAAAAAGGGGCCTTAAATAGCATCAAAATTAACACGATCATTACAAAACTTATAAAAAAAATGATGTGGGGAAAACAAAAATTTGGGGAGTTCTTTTAAAACATATCAAAGAAATTTAAAAGCAGTTTTCTGTTATTTGATACAACTTAAAAAAAAAAAATCAGAGGAAAGTTGTAGAGCTCCAATGACATATATTGGTATAAGAATGAATATATTAAAAATTTGATTCAGACTTTCCAGAAGCCGCCATTTTGAAACAGGGAAACCCATTTTGTTAATTCTCGAGAAGAGTATAATAATTCCCCATTTTTATCAGACATTTATCAACAGTACAGTTTTTCCCCGAGGAATTTACAGCTGTGAAAAAACGGAACCCCAGTCATGGGGTTATCATTGAGTAGAATTCTTGAATTTCATGTTCGTTGGGGGATTTTACAGATGTGTCTAGACTCAATCTAGGTAACATACAAAAGGGACCCCGAGATGATGAAAAAATCACTTTTCGGAAAAAAAATATTGGTATGCGAGATGATCTTCGGGAAATTTATTTCCCCCTTTCTTGGAAAAACCTACTTTTTCCCCTCTCTCTTGGGAACTCCCCCTGTCTCTCGTAGTTATTGGACTGGGGGATTTTCCCCAAATTTTCCCCATGGTTCAAAAAATAATATCGGAATTTCTCCAAAAAAACAACAATTTGTTTGGACATTTTCATAATTTATTCTACCCTCAAAAAACAAATCTTCATTCTTTTATTTTGTAATGACGCATTCGAAAACAAAAAATATCATGAAAAATTTTTATGAGCTATTTTTTTTTGAGGGACAGTTCATGCGAGGGTTGAAGGATGGATGCATTTGGGAAAATCTGATACCAGTTTTGGTGAACTAGGTGAAATAGGTAATTGCTCCTGAAAGCTACGCAACGACACTAAAAAATTATCCATGTAAACATGATTGCTGACACTTTCAAATTATACATAATTTACGTCAGAGACAGTTTCTCCGTAACAAATATATGCCATAGTCCGTAAAATAAAGGCGTGGAGTAAAAAAAAACCCCCGTTTAGTATGCAAAATACATACAGAGGGGCTCTTTCAAATTGTTTTTTTAGAACCTTTTTAAAATAAAAAACAATTTTTTTTTTTCATTTGCTGGGTAGTGCCCCCCGGGAAAAATTTTTCTTTTTTTCGGATAAGGCCATTGTTAAGGGATTCAAAATTTGACCAGGCACCCTTCAGTGGGTTTTACCGGGGGGGATTTTCTTTTTAAAAAAAATAATGGTAAATATTTCCTTTAAAATATTTAGGTTTACGTCAAACATTACTATAGAATGTTTTCCCCAACAATTAGTTTTAAAAAATAAAAAAAAAAAAGTGGGTGTATTTTTTTCACCAAGTATAGATCTTAAAAATTAAAAAAGTGAAATGCAGCAGTCATTAGTTTTAAAAAAAAACAACAAGAAATAAGGGGATCAAAAAGAACGATTTACTAATGTTGAGTTATTAAAAAAAAATGATTTTTTTGAAGTTCAACCAATTAAAATTTTTTTTTTTAAAAGGGGGGTTTTTGCCCCAAACTTATTGTAAAAAAAAAATTTAAATAATTATACAGTTTTTAAAAAATAACTAAAAATTAAAATTTCCCAATAAAAAACGGGATAAAAAAAAGATTTAGAAATGTTGTAAATTTTTTCCACATAGCATGTTCAAAAATTTTAACATGGTAAAGTTTTTTTTTTCAATGGTCCCCTCACCCACTAACCGCACATTCAAACAATAACTGAAAATCCTTCATTTTGAACTTATTTTCGGGCACCTTATTTTTTTTTTTTGGAGTCCATTTTGTTCTATGGCAGTGATACCGGGAAAAAAATTTATGATATCCTTTGGGGTTAGGGGATACTATACTTTTTTTTTTTGGGGGCAGGGGGAAAAAAAGAAGCCCCCCCAAAAGTTTCCTTCCAATAGCTTGTGGGTGAATATTTTGTAATCTAGAATGGTAACTCGCGTTGTCCATAAAAATTTAAGTAGACCCCCTGCGGAACAAAATCGATCATTTGTTTAAACCATTCTTCAAAAAATCACCATTCTTTTCTTTTTTTTTTTTTTTAAATGTTCTTTTCCCCCCAAAAAAGGGATATTGTAATGTTCAGAGAAACATGGGTGGAAAAAGGGAAAAAAGAGTGGGAGTTGGTGTTCTTTTTAAAAATTTTTGGGGGTTGTATGCCTGGGGAAACACCCCCGGGGGAAATGAGTTCAAAGCCCCGTTCGTTGGATGAACAATTTTTTGGGGAAATTTTGATGTTCCCGGTCCCAAAAAGGACCAAAAGGGGGGTGTGATGACTAACTTGACTTTTTAATCTTGAAGAGTTTCAAAGCAGGGGGGGTTTTGATATTTCAAAAGAATCGCCCATGGAAATATCTAAAAAAAAGACAAATCGCCAATTTTTCTACGGTTTTTCCAGACAAGTAGGGGGTTTTAAAAAAAAAAACCCCCCGACGGGACGAATTGCCCTTTTTTACAGAACCCAATAGCCTCAGGATATGTTTAGGGCCCCCCAAAGGGGGGAAAGTATTTCCAGGAAAAGGTTTTTTGTGCCTTATAGATCAAAAACAGCTAGTGGGGGGGAAAAAGCTCTTGGCAGGGGAAAAAAAAAACCCAAAAGGGGGTCCCTTTTTGGGAATGGCCCTCCGTGTTTTTTCCCAAAAAAGGGTTTTTGCTGAAAAGTAATACCAAGCATCGATTTTGGGTGACTTCAGGGGGTATGGTTACCCTAAACCAAAGTTATGTTAGGACAGTGAGATCGGCTTTTTCTAAAAAAGAAGCTTGTGTTTGTTTATTAAATTTTAAAATTTTTGATCCCCCCTCGAGAATTTTTTGTGTCCATATTTATATTATTAACACTTCCTGTTCTTTTTGGTTTCACGGGCTGATGGGGGGCCCCCCGGAAAAGAAAAGCGGTAGGGGGGGTACTATCATCGGTAAAGCTGTGTACTGGAAAAAAAAGTTGTTAACAGGCCCGTTGATGTGAAGTAAAATAGTTTTTGGTGCGAGAATAGACCCCCTTTCGGAACACCACCCATTTATGAGTGAGGTCAGATGAAAACCCATCGACCCCCCCTTTTGGGGAGACCTGTTTGAAAAAAAATGGCAAGCGGGGAAAACTTAAGGGGAAAAACCCTAAGACAAAAACTTGGCAAAGGGGGTTTCCAAACTCGATCGAACCCCTTTTTGGGGATACCCCAATCCCAAAAACCCCCAAAATTCCCCATATTTTTTAATGGGCTGCCATATATGGGGGGCTGGGCGGGGCACCAGTTTTTCCCCCGATGGGGGGAAAAACCATATCCTATCTTTAAATTCCGGGGGTCTTCCAGTTTTCCCCCCTTGGGGGCCGATGTTGATGGTTTTTTCCCTGCCCTTTTTAAAAATAATAGCAGTGCGATAGGTTTTGGGGAAAAATAGGAAAGGGCCTTTTCCCTTTTTTTTGGGGGCTGGCTGTACTCTTGAAATTTTTCCCAAAATTGGGGGGGAAATACCCCCCAAATTGTAAGAGTGGTTGAACAACGCAAAAAAAAGGGTTAAAAACAAAAGGGGCCTTTTTTTGGGAAAAATCGGCGGGGGGCCTCAGATCCACAGGCTTTGTTAAAAGTTTTGGGGGCCCGCAAAAACTTTTGATAGTACGTTGGAAAAAGGGGGGTCCCATGTGACTTTTCCCCAAAAAGGGGTAATGTTGGGGTTTTTCCCGATAATCCCCGGGGGGAATTTCCAAATGGGGGCGCAAAAAAATTGGCTTTTTTTTTCCCAAAAAGTTTCTAGGGGGTTTCCCTCTTCTTTTGGAAGGGGGGAAAGAGCTGAAAAAAAATTTTTTTAACCGGGGAAAAAACCCAAAAAAACGGGGGGCCCCCGGGGGGAAATTTTTTTCAAGGTTTTTTTTTTTATTTTTTTTTTCATTGTGGGCATCTTTTGGGGCATTCTATTGTCTCTTTGGGAAAAACCCCTAACCTCGACAAAAATGCCTGGTCTCAGGGGGCCCCGGGGGTTTTTGCCATCGATGGTTGGGGGCCTTTTTTTAAAACCACAGCTCTAGAGCAGTTTCTTTAAACCAGGTCTTATCGGATGATTTTTTTTCCAGTATTCGATATGTAAGTTTGCATCCCAAACATGATGATTTCAGAAATTGTCTCAGCACATCATATTTGGATCTATTGAGAGAAAACAAACTCTCTTTCTTGACCTTGCGAAGGGCTTTACAGTCAATGAATTGTAATGCCACATGGACAGGGTGGTATTATTGCAGCTCGATGGTAAATGGAAAGAGCATGTTGTGGATGAGGTGTGATCAGAGTTTCCAAATTAGGGCCTGAAGCTTCTATTCTACGGTCAGGATTGGGTGGTAGGAAAAGATCTGAGTGTTAGCCGGAACTGGTTGGTGGCAGCATCAGGGATGCGGGTTGTGGCTCGATAGTTGTTTCTAGACCATGAGAGTGATGGCAGAAGACCTCAGCTTGACGACCCGCATCATCTGTTTGTTAAATTTGAGCCAAGGCAGCGTTGTGTACATTCGTCTCCGAGTTATGGTTTGGCTGTTGGATGGTTCTCCTGAATGTAGTCCAGTTGGTGATAAAAACTCTGAAGGTCGTTATGTGAAGGTTCATTAGAGTGATGGAGTAAAGGCAGCAGAGGTTTGGTATCAGATGGCTTGAACCACATCACATCAAAGTCTTTCCGGTTTCCAAGCTCTCGCTTCACTGGCATGAAGGTTAGCCCAACCAGCGTAAAGGCAGACTCCACATACAGACCTGAATCGAGAATGGGTTCGCTTAGGGACGGCATGGACCTTGTTGGTGGACGAGTTTACTTGTGTTTCTGTTAGAGCCAGAATATCCGGTTTTGTCTGTAGGTGATGGTGGACGTCATTGATGTTCTTGTTGAGTCCCGCGGATGTTGCAAAAATTAATCTTTAATGTTAGTCCCCTCAGTACCTCTCGCCCGGAAATCAGATGGAAGGTATTTTGGCTGGAGTGTTTTACTCTGGAACTTCATCATTATTATTACTATTAGGATGCACCTGAAATAAGGAGGAATTGAGGAAAGGGGCCGGAAAGTATCGACCGAACACTGGAAACATGGAGACCAGTCCATTTCACAGCACACAAAGTCGATATGGTGAGTATTTCGCAGACTGGTGGATATGCCACCTACGGTTATCCTTTAGTCGCCTCTTACGGCAGGCAGGTTTACGCGGGCTATTCTAAACCGACCCCACATGCAGTTCTAGATCACCGGTTCGTTTGATACCAAAGTCAACAATATAACTTTCCACAAAGCCCTACTACCTAAGCGTTAATCTTTTACCCTTAGCGTGGTGGAACCAGTCGACAATCCTTCATTGACTTCCTCTCCAATGTCCACCAATACTGAGATACAGTACCTATATCCTTCAGAATTTTATGCACGTTTCGTTTCGAATTGACCGATGCGTCGATGCTTCGTTTCGGGCTTGTTTAATATTGCGTAGATAGTATCTTCTCAAATCGCAATATCAGGTTTATCACGTATCGAATTTCTGAATTGTCTCTTATGTTTGGGTATAGTTGAAACCGATTTATTTTAAAATTTTCTGATAATGTTATTTTAGAGAAAGTTTGGTAATCGGATCAGCAGACTGGGGCATAAATTTTATCCAGTGTGGGATTTTTTCACTTTTTTAGTACAAACACATGGACTTTACGCCTTAACCCTCTGGTTTAACGATTCGTCCATCAACAGTTGAAGAGCCTCCACTTTTCTTTCTGTTGATAATTTATGGTGAGTTCATATACACAACATATAGAAGATGCTTTTGTAACGTCTCATCACCTGACGACACGTTACAATTTTTGCAACACCAATTAAACAGTTTAAATTTTTTTTTTTTTTTTCATTTTGAAATAATGTGATTTGTTTGTGGTTTTGGTGATGGGCTGTTTTAATCCATATTGGCGAATGTTTCATATGCATTCAGGCAGGCCGCATTTAGAAGCAGTGGGCAGGTAGGTACTTATACTGATTACAATTTAACGTAACCAATTCTCACCCTTCTATCAGGTACCTACAGTTATAAAGAGGGCTGGTCTTTAAAGATTATGGATTTTCACCATGAAAGTTCATTTCCTGGTTTGGGAATTACGGTGCGTCTATGGAATCGATGCATCTGAGCTATTTTATTTTTTGAACTATAACAATCTTATTCGCCATTGTTCGATAAGCTCCGAAATTATGTAATGCTACTACTGCAATATATTTTCTCTCTTTTTTGTAATCACCTTCAATTGGGATCTCATTAATTTCGAAACTTCAGATCAATTATCCTCGCCTCAAAACCATTAAGCATAAAACTTTGTTGTCCTCCATTATCGTTTGTATCAAAACAACCCAAGCAAAGATAATTTTAATAGTGGTTTAGGACCTTTTTTGTTTCTCTTCAGTTATGATGTTGCATTACAATTCCTGTTAGAAAATATTCTGACATTTTTTTAATATCACCTGTGAAATTTGGCATTCAATTCCGATTTCATGGGAAACTAATGTTTCTTCTCAATATTTCTTCCCCAGTCTTTTTTTTTCGTTTCATTTTCCATATTACAAAATATTATTCTATAAAATATACATATCAACAAAGACAGTGTGTTTGTTTATATTAATATAAACATCTGATACATTGAGGAATATTTTTATTAGTATTTCATGAATGTAGAGAATTGGAAATATTGTGTCGAGTACATATAATGAAGAGAGTTATTAAATTAAAGAAAAAGCATCTTCAAGTGAGGAAGTCAGACGACCTTATGATAAGGTCGGGGTCGCTCCATGAGATGCCTAACTAATTTATGTTAATCCCACTATGCCACAAAATTCATTCTTTCATTCCTTGGGTAACATTTCATTAACATTTTACCCTATTTATTGAGAATATGTTACCTGGTATCACCAACAGTTCAATTTCATAGAAGTTACCAAGGAAGAGATTACTAGTGAAATAGTAATTTATAATATTTATTTGTAGAACAGAAAGAGTTGTTTATATTAATATTTATGTTGAGAATTCGAACAATTGCCTAGTATTAAAGGGACCAGTTTGTTCGAATGCTTGGGTATAATGGAATGTCTGTTGGGTGAGAATCAAAACAGAAGGTCAAATTATCCAAATTCATGTGATAATTTTTTTAATAGTCTTAGCAATTCTAATTTTGTTTGGTAATTAACTATATATATGCTTTAGCGACTTTGGTAGACCATCCACCGTGTCTCTTTAAATTTGATATTTCCCATATTATTGTAAAATAACATCATGAAGTTTGAAATGAGGCAATGGCCAATTCTTAGCATTGGTAAAAAAATTCTGCAATCCTTAGTCCTAGATTTTTTGAAACTGTGAAACCAACAGGCTGAAGCGAATATTTTCCTCATTTGTAATTCAAAATAATCTATTGTTTAGCAGAGTATTGGAAGGCCGTGAGATAAATATTCCTATACAATGCACCAAATTTTCTTACCCAATTACAACAAATGTTCTCTAAATGCCAATGTGTGTTTTGAAATTCGGTATTTTTTGCAAACAACATGTCTTCTTTGTCGTTTATATGATCCTGTGAAGCATTTTGGTTAGTTCTTCCCATCTACACACCAGCTTACCAATAATTGTTGCAACCTGACAGTAACAACAAACTAAGTTGATACTTTTTTTCCTACAATCCAGGTTTTTTGTTAAAATTACCTTTAGCATTGTGTGAGCTGAAGGAACTTTTCGATTTCTTTACTTCAACAAAGCAATAACCTCAGACATGGCTATATTTCACATTGTTGTAGCCGCGGATACAAAGTGGTAATCTTGCGCGGCAAGATTTTGAGATCCTGTTATGAATAACCTAGATCAAACAGTGAAGAGCTATTTTTTTCCTTTTAGTGCATTTTTTGTATGAATAAAAGCATGTTTGTTTATATAATTTTTATTATTACATCAACTCTGTGAAGTAGTGTTTGGTATAAATGGCTGAACTGTAAAATTAAGATGATATTTTTTCTAAACAGAGTTTTTATTTTTAGCACCAATGTTTCAAAATTAAAATAACTATAGCTCCATGGACATTGAGTGTCTCCATGGACAGGGGTTTTAGTGCTGAATAAAACCTCATAATACAGGGGTGATTCAAAGTACTAGCTGGGAGGTGATTCCTCTGATATTCTAATATAGATTGTCGAATAAATATATGTCCAAGGCTTACTTCATTTCAAGATGCGGAATTATTGAAGTTTATTTTCTATTTTTAGTTTTTTTTAAATAACTTTCGAAATACTACCTTAATTATGAAATTAGTATTGAGGAGTTTTGAAGTGTCGAATTCGAACCTGATGTTGTGTGCTCTCTCACTCGTAGGGCGCCACCTATACGTCTTTTTTTTATTTGTACCTTTTTTTGGGCGATACTCCTATACATTTTCAGCAAAAAAATCAGATTCCCCTATCACTTATCTACGTAAAAAAGCTACCCTTGTTACAAGTCGCTATAAGCAACCGTTTTCTAGATATTTGGACTTGAGAATTTCAAGTCGATTATTTGATAATCGATGCGTGTTGAAGTTATTACAATTATTTTTCACAAAGATGCTTAGGAAGAAATGGGTTGACGACGTTTAGAGTAAGTAGTTTTTTGGTAATTACATATTTTGTGACAGTTAAACGTTTTGTTGTTTTGTTGAAGTTCATGGTAGCACTAATTTTGAAAAATGGATTATTTAAACAATAGTATACATTTTAGTCGATATGCATTTGTTTTGCAGCCTTACCTGGATCCCAATAATGCGCGCAGAAGCAAGGACAATGTTACCAGGAGCGATTTCCCTAATCAGTGCTGCCTTCAGCTCAACATTTACCAGTCTCCATAGCCTTCGTTTGGCAGGAACAGGTAGCTAGGGCAGCTGACCGGAAGACCACTTGCAGTCCAGACCCCACCATTGGAAGCTGTTTAGACGCACTCGAGGAGAATCAGAAACAAATTACAAGAATAATTGCTGAAGCTCTCCTTCACCACGCAGTCCACAGTTTGGAGAATTATCAAGATCGAAATTTAATCATACCATATTCAAGGGTACACGCTCTTTTGCCGGACTTTCCCAACGCATTACCTATGTGTCAGTGGTTTTGAAATTGGCTGGAAATCCTCAATTTTTAAGATATGTACTCTTCACAGACAGGGCAAACTCCTCGAAATGCTATCACAAACTTCCATAACAACCATATCTCTGGGCTCTGGAGGAAATCTTGCACCAGTTAGTGGAAGACAGTATCAGTATCAATTTTCTGTTAATGAATGGTCGGCAATAATTGATAATTACTTGATGAGGTCAACTCTTTCTTCCGTTTCGACTGAATGGCTGCAACTTACAGAGACTTTAGAAGCCGTTATGGGACTACTTCAGATGTACCAGAAATTCACGTATCACATCAATAGTTTTATGCAGGATGGGGCTCCAGCCCATTTAGCGTTATCAGCCAGGAATTCCTTAAAGCTCTTTGTCCAAATCATTGGACCAGTAGGGTGTAGAAAGAACCCTAATCAGGCGTGACAAAGGTCCCTAGATCTAAACCCGCTAGATTTTTTTATTTTTTAGGGGTTGTTCAGAAGTCCCAGTTTATAAAACTCCAGTAGCGAACAGAAGAAGATCTAAGAAACCGAATGGTAGAGACCTGTGAAACAATAAAACACACCAATAATATTTGAGGCAGATTACGAAGTTCAATGACCCAGTAGAAGGTTGACACTTTGGGCAATTCATCCTGAATACAATTTAGTTTCTTTATTTTTATTTTATTCTACATATTCAAAATTTTTCGAAATAAAATGTTGATATTTCTTCACAAAATTTTATAAAAGGCAAAACAGGTTCTGCACCCTTGATACAAAATAACCATTTCAAACGAGTACAGAATAAATGGGAATGGGTGATGCCCCTACAATGAAGCCAAAATAATTTATTTTAAACTGACAAATTCATTTTCCTAAGCATTCTTGTGAAAATGCAAAATAATGGTAATGTGGTTGCTTATAGCGACTTGTAACAAGGGTAGCTTTTTTGCGTAGATATAAATAGAGAAATTGATTTTCTACTGAAAAAATGTTCTAAATTGCTAAAAAAAAGTTATGAATCTTCACAAAAGAAAAAAAATACGTGTAGGTGGCGCCCTACGGTGAGCAATAATAAACATCAAGGTTCAGATTCGACACCTCAAAACCTCTCATATCCATTTTACCATCAGGCTGCACAATACCACCCCGTCTCATGTACAGATTCGGCCGACTGGGAGGTCTTCGTATGTTTTCTCCAGCGTTCCATGGAAGGTTTGTTTCTCTTCAGTAGATCCAACACGATGTGCTGAGACAATTTCTGAAATCATCATGTTGGGGATGCGAACCTACATACCGAATACCGAAAGAAGAACATCATCCGATAAGACCTGATTTAACAGAAACTGCTCTAGAGCTGTGGCTTCCAAACAGGCAGCATACCATCGATGGCTAAAAAATCCGGGCCCTGAGACCAGAGCAGCATATGTCGAGGCTAGAGGCATATGCAAAGAGACAATAGAATGCTCAAAAGATGCCCACAATGCCAAAATAAGATCAAAACTTGCTGAATGTCTTAACGGATCCCGTTCATTTTGGTCTTTCGCAAAGCTGTGGGAAGAAACTTCACTTCCAGCTCATTTCCTCCTCTAACCAAAGAAGATGGAACACTAGCAACGACTGCCCAGGAAAAGCCAATATCTTTGCGCACCTATTTGCTGGAAATTCCACTCTGGATTCATCGGGAAAACAACCCCCGAACATTACACCTATTGACAGTCACATGCCCGAGATCACCTTTCGCCAACGTACTATCAGGAAGATTTTGCTGGGTCTCAACACCAACAAAGCCTGTGGATCTGACGGAATCCCGCCGATTGTTCTCAAGAAATGTGCCCCCGAACTAACACCTGTTCTTTTGCAAGTTGTTCAACCACTCTTACAATTTGGGGTATTTCCGTCCAATTGGAAAATTGCAAGAGTACAGCCAGTCCCTAAAAAAGGCAAAAAGGCCCTACCTAGCAACTACAGACCTATCGCACTGCTATCTATTATTTCAAAGGTCATGGAAAAAGCCATCAACATCGAGCTCATGAAATATCTGGAAGACTCAGGAATTGTCAACGATAGGCAATATGGCTTCCGCCATCAGAGATCAACTGGTGACCTGCTCGCTTACGTCTCACATATATGGCAGCTATCTATTGAAAAGTATGGAGAAACTTTAGCTGTGGCATTAGATATCTCCAAGGCGTTCGATCGAGTTTGGCACCAGGGACTCCTCGCCAAGCTTCCGTCTTATGGCTTGCCCCCTCAGCTGTGTTCTCTGCTTGCTAGTTTTCTCTCAAACAGGTTCTCCATGAGTGGTCGATGGAGCTTCATCTGACACTCTACTCATAAATGCTGGTGTTCCGCAAGGATCTATTCTCGCACCAACACTATTTCTACTTACATCAACGACTTGTTGAAAGCAACTTCATGTCCAGTACACAGCTTTGCCGATGATAGTACCCTCCATACCGCTTTCTCCAGGGCCCCTATATCAGCCCGTGAAACCAGAAATGAACGAGGAAGAAATGTTAATAATATAAATATGGACTTGGCAACAATTCTCGAATGGGGATCTAATAACTTGGTAGAATTCAATGCAAACAAAACACAAGCATGTCTTTTCTCTAAAAAACCGATCCACTGTGCCTAACATAACTTTGTCAGGAGTAACCATACCACTGAAGTCATCCATATCGATGCTTGGTATTACTATCAGCAATAACCTTTCCTGGGAAAATCACGTGAGGTCCATTGCCAAAAGTGCATTCCAAAAACTTGGTTTTTTGTTTCGTGCCAAGAGCTATTTCACCCCCACTCAGCTGCTTATAATCTATAAGGCACAGATCCGACCTGTCCTGGAATACTGTTCCCATATTTGGAGCGCGGCACCTAAACATATCCTGAGGCTATTGGATTCTGTCCAAAAAAGGGCAATTCGTCTAGTCGGTGATGCCTCGCTTACAAACTCGCTCACTTGTCTGGAACACCGTAGAAAAGTTGGCGATTTGTTTCTATTTTATAGATATTTTCATGGGCGATGCTCTTCTGAAATATCAACAATCGTTCCTGCTTTGGCAGTCTCTTCGAGACTAACCCGTCAAGTTCAGTCATCACACCCCTTCGTGGTCACTTTGGAGACCTGCAGAACATCACTTTCCAAAGACTCGTTCATCCAACGAACAGCGAGGCTTTGGAACTCATTGCCTAGGAGGTGTTCCCCGAGGCATACAACCTCCAGAAATTTAAGAAGAACACCAACTCCTACCTTCTTTCCCTTGGTTCCCACGATGTTCTCTGAACATTACAGGATATCCCTTTTCGTGGGAACCAGAACATAAAAAAAAAAATGGTGTTTTACAACATTGAGTTTGCAACATTGTTTTTTGTAATTTTTCTAAGTTTTTCATTTTAATTTGTTTAAAAAAAATACAAAAGTTCTGCAAATTGGATAAGTGAACGAAAAAAAGTTTAAAATATCCACGTACATTTGCAACCATTTCTGAAAAAATGTATCATTTATTTATCAAACTTTTTTATCGACGCTCCCATTTTGAATACACACAAGCATTGAAATAATTACAAAAGTTTTTTATTGTGGTTGCAAATAAAGAGAATATCGGTCTTAGTGTATATGTAACTTTGCAACCTCATACGAAAAACGGAACCTATTTATCCACCACTATATTTTTTTGCATTTTTACAACCTCTGAAATAATTGCAAAAATAATGCAAATTGTAATTAAAATTACGACTAATATTTTACGTGAAGCAAGAGATTTGCAACCGTCATTGTTCAACGAAACAGTTTTTTTATAATTTGGCCATAAATGCAAACATTGTGCAAATAGGTTGAGGATATATATTAGACCGACATATCTACAGTGGTCCAGTTAAATACTTGATTATCCATCGCGTATATCTGTTATATTTTGTACTGGTTGATTGAAATTGCATGCGAAGAATAATACGGTTACGTAGTTAACCATTAAAAAATTCGAAACTAATTATTTATCTCAGAACCAATCACTGCTTTCGACTAATCAGCGAAATAAATTTAATCTGATATAATACAACATTTTGCTAAATTCTGCTAAAAGACTATTGGAAGATATTTATTTTTCATCGCATTAGAAATGACATGCAATCATTCTTCATTTAAAATGTTCACTTGTCATAACATGACTTTATAGCAATCGACGAGATTTTAAATTGAATAATCGATGCTCTATGGAAAGAAAAATATCAAAACGTTATCGATTGTATATCTCGCAAGTATATAATTTTCATCATCAAACAGAAACGTGGCTGAAAAATAAAAAATTTATGAAATCGATATTACATATCAAACGTAATTTTTACAGGTATGTATTTCTTGAATTGAATAAAATTATAATTTACCTTTCCACTCGACTTTCTCACTCCAATTATGGTTGCGCATGAAAAATTTTATTGAATGATGGAGGACTGAAATGTAATAGACACATAAGAATCATTTTCTTGATTTATACAATTTTTGAAAATAAAGATGGAAAAACATGTTTGTGTAGGCCATTCTATTTCAGTTGTAGCTCCAGGACTATTAGATGAATGTGCATTGTTTTTGATTAGTTTAATAGTTGTCTGTCATAAAAATACAATTGTCAGTCTTCTTGTTTTCCTGGTGATAAATCATGTTACTAAACTGCTGTGCATTCATTACTCTGTAAACAGAACACTGTGACGTAAAACAGTTGTAGGTTAATTGTACTAATGTACAATTGAACGAGTGTTTTTTAAATCTCAATATTTCCTACATTTTTTAATGAATCAATGAAATTATGAAAACTTGTCGAAAGTTTCTCGATCCTCCATCAAACGTACTCAAGATTATTTTTTATGCAAATTCCTAATTGTAATATGATGTTTTGAATTCATATCGAAAACGTTAGCTGTCAACATTGAATGATTTCACGTACCGTTGTCGATCTTCTTGGTCGTCAGTTAACGTTGTAACACAATGAATGTCATTTATTAGGTGTAAACAAATCTTTATTATTCAGATAATACACGTGTTGCAAAAATACTTAATTCCTAATGTTCCGCATTGTAACATAGTTTGCAAATTATTATACTGCCACCAATTGGAAAATAGTTGTCTGCCCGATTCGCAAAACTTTTGCTTTTTTTGGTAGAGTACAAGTACGAAAATATTTTTCTTTTGATTTTACCCTTATTTCCATGTTGCAGACGAGGTTGCAAATTAATGAAAACATTCTACGTCAGGACATCTCCACTTGCAACCATTATTTGAAACTTTTGTAATAATTCCGATACTTATTTCAATAAAAAAAAACAATTTAATGAAAAATTATATTTTTCGATTGACGCATGAGATTGCAAAATTAAAACTCTTGTCAAGAACATTATTTTAGTTATTTTTTCGAGTTTGCAGAACTTTTGGAATTTTCATCGAAAAATTAGGACTAACAACAATTTTTTTTCGATAAAACCGACATTTCCGTTTTGTACGAGTGGTTGCAAATTCATCAGAGGATGTAAATTGCTATTTTTCAAAACTTCGAAAGTTTGCAGAACTTTTGCAAATTTTTCCGCGCTAATAATGTGAAAATTTATTAAATCCTGATTTTCAACATCTTCCGTTCAGAAAAAAGGGTTGCAAAATCAGACTACATATAATATGAAAGTCCTCTTCACTCTACTGGAGTTTTAAAACTTTTGTAATTATTATTAAATTTTGGAAAAGTCATGTCTATCTCTACTGGCCTATATCTCCACCTTCGGAAGAAGCTATTTTATAGTAAAACACGTGTCGTGGTTTTGTAAACCCAGTTTAGTGAAAATCATTCAGTAAATTGATTGTCTTTTGTTATCTTTAAGGTTCAATACATTATAATTGAACTGACGTTAAAGTATAAATATATATTTTTACAAACAAATAGAAGGCTGCGCAATGGGAGCAGCAATATCAAGTGTCATAGCACAGCTTGTCCTTGAAGAACTTGAAAACAACATCATACCTAAATTGAATTTTACTCTGCCCTTATATCGTAGATATGTTGACGACTGCATACTTATTATCCCAAGTGAAAAATCAAACTATGTCCAAGACATGTTCAACTCTTTTCATCCTAAACGAAAATTTACAATCGAATCAGAAGAAAATAATAAAATCAATTTCCTAGACTTAACTTTACACCGAACAAACAATACAATAAAAACAAGTTGGTATACAAAAACCACTTAGTCACAAAAATCATCACAAAAAAAATCCGTCATAATTGGCCTGGAAGATCGAGCAATTACCCTATCCGACCCCAAATTTCGACACGATGCAATAGTAAAAGCAAAAAAAGCATTAAGTTATAACAACTATCCAACAAACATGATAAATAATATTTTCAAAAACAGGATACATCAATTTTATAACCATGGGGGAAAAAAATCCAAAACACTTTCAAATAATCTTCATGTAGGACTGACTACCTTACGTAAAAAGATTGTCAGAAAAATATCTGATATTATAAAACCTTATAATCTACAATTTGGACACAAAGGATATAACACACTTAACAAAACAACATTTTCTAAATTAAAAACAGACAATCCAAAAAACAAAAAAACACATGTGATTTATCAAATTCCGTGCAACGAAGAGAATTGCAACCAAGTATATATTGGACAAACCTCCCAATATCTAGAATCCAGAATAAATGGATACAAATACTCAAAAAATGCGGCAACTGCCTAGAATAGACTCAAAAGATCAACCAATCATGAATTCTATAGTTAAAATTTTTCCCACTAAGAAAAATAACAGTATTTTCCAAGCTGTGATACAAACTGAGAAACACTGTTATGACAGAGTAATGAAGACCGGCAATCTGTTTATTGGCTTTGATAGTTGTAGCGTTTTTGATGCAATTGATATTTCTCGATGTTTTACATGTAATGAATTTCACCATTCTTCTAGAAAATGTAACAAGCCTCTCTCCTGCCCACTGTGCGGTGACAATCACGAAGTTAAGGCGTGCAATTCTCAAATACGGAAGTGCACTAATTGCGTTAAACTTGGTGGAACAAATGTCTCAATTGATCATGCGGTGTGGGAAAAGGAGAAATGCACTGCTTACCAAACAGCTGTAAAAAAATTCAAAATTGACGTGCTTGGCTGTTTGTAGCAATCACCATCTTCTTCCGAAACATTAAATAATCTCGTGTCTTCCCATGATAATACTTTTTCACGAAATAGAAACTGCATAGAAATTTTTTATCAAAACACTCGAGGCTTGCGATCTAAAACAGACCTTTTCCTTAACTCAATTTCGGTGAACGAGTATCCAATTGTTGCACTGACAGAAACTTGGTTGAACGACTCGATCAAAAATGAGGAGCTATTCCCAAACTTTTATCAAGTATACCGCTCAGATAGAAATTTCAATGAATGCAATTGCACAAGAGGCGGAGGAGCTCTTATTGCAGTGTTAGATTCGTTCGGCTCCTCACAGGTTGACTTAACACCTTCAATTCCTCATGAACTGGTCACTTTAGACATTGTTATGGTGAAGATAGTTTCTAATTCAACTTCACTGTTTGTCATCAATATGTATGTTCCTCCCTCTCTGTCAAACGACAAATTCTGTATCCTGTTCGAAACACTCACCAACATCCAAGTTGCCTATAGCGGTATTATTCTCGTCATAGGTGACTTC
Organism: Gonioctena quinquepunctata; assembly: GCA_018342105.1. Lineage (NCBI taxonomy): Eukaryota > Metazoa > Arthropoda > Insecta > Coleoptera > Chrysomelidae > Gonioctena > Gonioctena quinquepunctata. Next base: position 13,100 of record JAFIRS010006564.1, on the reverse strand, counting down.
AATATACCTTCATATGTCTCGTTCATACAGGGTGACCAACTAAATACAACAAACAATATCTTAAAGACCTTTCTGGAAATCAGTAATCTGTCACAGTATAACTGCATCCATAATGATCATGGGAGAATACTCGACTTTGTACTATACGGTAGTAATGCTGAGTGCAGTGTCGAGAGATCATCTGATCCCTTAGTACCCGAAGACAAACATCACCCCGCCTTGAATGTTCATTGTAAATCGAATATGACTCTTAATCTGAAAAGAAACTTCGCCTCCTCTCACAATAATGAGTACAACTTCAGGAGAGCAGATTTTGCCCGGTTGTATGATCTTATAGCTAATATTGACTCGACATTTCTTGAAGCTTTCGATAGATCAAATGATGCTTGCTCTTACTTTTACGGAAAAATTTATAATGCATTGGATCAATGTGTACCCCTACGAACTGGTAACGTCAAGCGTAAATATCCGCCGTGGTTCGACAGGGAAATTATTTGTCTAATACGCCTCAAGGCTAAGCATTGGCGTTCATTCAAAACAGCGGGGACATTGCTGCCGGGATGAATTCACTCGCTTGAGGGCAAAGATCAAGGCTGACGTTGACAATTCGTACAAAAAATATGTGCAATCTGCTGAAAATGACATAAAAGGCAACCCAAATAAATTTTGGGCATTTATAAACAACAAAAAGATCAACTGGCATATCTGACAGAATGACCTACGAAGGACAATCTTTGAAACTCCTCAGGACATTCTCAATAGCTTTGCTGATTTTTCTCCAAATCATACATTATTAGTTCTCAAACCGAATTTAGTGATAGTGATCCGCATTCACAAGTCCTGAACATTCCCTATTTCGAAGAAAATGAAGTGTTGGCAGCTTTGAAACAGCTGAAACCAAAAATGACTACGGGTCCCGACAGCATCCCTGCACTAATGGTCAAAGATTGCGCTTATGCCCTGGCTAATCCACTAACAAGCCTGATAAATATCTGCGTCAAAACTAGTACCATCCCAGACCTATGGAAATTGTCTAAAGTTCGCCCAATTTATAAAAAAGGGGATAAGTCTGATGTTGAAAATTTCAGAGCCATATCAATAATATGTAATTTCGCTAAAGTGTTTGAAATCCTCCTGTACAGCAGGTTATATCCTCATCTGAGCAATCAAATCTCATCACTTCAACATGGTTTCATGAAAGGTCGCTCGACAACACCAACCTTCTCAACATCACTCAATACATTGCAGAGACTACTGATAGGAGATCCCAAACCGATGTCATTTATACGGACTTCTCGAAAGCGTTCGACAAACTTGATCATGGAATACTACTATCAAAACTGTACAGGTATGGCTTTTCTCAGACCCTCATCGAACTTTTCGTGTCATACCTCACCGACAGGCGACAGTATGTCATATTCAATGGCTTCAAATCTATTGAATATGCATCTACCTCAGGTGTACCTCAAGGAAGCAACCTTGGTCCACTCCTCTTCAACGCTTTCATAAATGACATAGTTGAGGTCATTGACCTCAACTGCTTAATATCGCGGATGACCTAAAATTATTTTCTGAGATTAATGGGATAGAAGACTGTCTTCAATTGTCCCTTAACCTGAAACGCATTGAGCAATGGTGCTTCCGTAATAAGCTTCCTCTTAATGCAAGTAAATGTAATGTAATGACATTCACTTTGAGAAATCAGCCACTTTTATATCAATATTCAATCAACGACATTCCCCTCCAACGGCCTATCACATACACCGATCTTGGTGTTATTTTCGACTCGAAATTATCTTTTGCCCCTCATATTGAAGCCACTCTGTCTGCTGCAAACAGAATGTATGGATTCATTGCGCGTATCTCTAAAGATTTCTCCGACCCATCTACATCGAAAACCTTATACTATGCCTTCGTCAGATCAAAATTAGAATACGCATCTATAATCTGGAACCCACATCATCACTTATATATAGAGAAGGTTGAATCGGTTCAGCGTCGCTTCCTTAAACTTCTCTCTTATAAAACGGACAACATATATCCACCAATTGGCTTCCCCCATGATGCATTGTTGGCTAGACACGCTATGAACAGCCTAAGCTGCCGTCGTGATTGTCACTCCACAATCTTCCTGTTCAAACTTATCAACAACCTAATTATTGACCCACATATTCTGCAAAAACTCAATTTCAGTGTACCTAGACCATCGTCTAGAGTAGACAACACGTTTTATTTACCAACACCACGAACAGATGTCGTGAAATACTCACCGCTGCAAAACATGTGTGTCAATTGTAATTCTGCAAGTTGTCAGATTGATATTTTTGACTGTTCAATCTCTGCGATTAAATCCTATTACTTTAGTTAATCTCGATATGTATTATTACTTCGTTAATTTGTTATTTTGTATTGTACTGTATTTGTAACTTATATTCCTGTTCTGTAGTTGGGTGTAACCTGTAGAACAGTGTATCAGTAAATAAATAAATAAATAAATAAATAAATAAATAAATTCAACTACAACGATACAAAAATACTAGCAACTGAAAAAACACAAAAAAAACATTTAAACAAAAAATTAAACCGACGAAATACCGAACTGAAAAGTAAAAAATAAATTAAACCTTCTTAGTCTCAATAACTGAGTTCCTAAACTAATGTAAGCAACTTATTTTGAGTCGGCGCCAAACAAACAAGCAAGTGAATTAGGTAAGGCGTAAAATGATGGCATCGAGTTGCGCGGTGACATTCTGATAATTTTTTTGAAGTAATTTAATGATGTTCGTTGATTGTTTGTTTGACGCCGACTCAAAATTAGTTACTTACATTAGTTTAGGAGCTCAGTTATTGAGACTAAGAAGGTATATATTATTCTTTACTTTTCAGTTCTGTATTTCGTCGGTTTAATTTTTTGTTAAAAACTTTTTATTACCAGTTAAATAATATGATTATCTACTTTTACTATTTGTTGAAATATACATTATTTTTGTTGTTCTGGTTAGTTTATTTCATTACTTTGTATATCATTCCATCCTCTCATAGAATGTAGGAGAACAACAATAATGACAATAGCGATCTGTCATTGTCAACTACATATGTGTGCCAATGTTCACACGTCAAAAACCAATTATCCCCTATTTTTCTACCCGTAAGGGTGGATAATTCCATTCGAAATGATGACTGGTGGAAATTGTATCGTAGGAAAAAAGTGTTATGCCCCCACCATGCGACTCTCTCTCTCTCTCTCTCTCTTTGTCTCTTTCTATTATACAGGGTGAGTCAGAAGTACTTTGACAAACTTCAGGACGTCATTCCTCACAATATTCTAATATGAATTGTCCAAATAAATATATGTCCGGAAATGCTTCGTTTCCAAGATACAGGGTGTTGAAGTTTTATTTTTATTTTGGTATTTTTAAATAGCTTTTGAAAAACTGACCTTAATTGAACGAAAATTGTTATTGGGAGGTTTTTGAGGTGTCGAATTCGAACCTGATGTTATTATTGCTCTTACTCGTAGGGGGCGCCACCTACATGTCTTTTTCTTCTTTGAAGATTCATAACTTTTTTGAGCGTACTTCTAACACATTTTTCAGAAAAAAATCAATTTCTCTCATATCTACGTAAAAAAGCTACCCCTGTTACAAGTCGTTACAAGCAACCGTTTTCTAGGTATTTGGACTTGAAAATTTCAAGTCGATTATTTGATAATCGATGCGTGTTGAAGTTATTACCATTATTTTGCATTTTTCACAAGAATGCTTAGGAAATGAATTTGACGTTTAAGTAAGTAGTTTTGTTTTTTTGTAGGGGGCGCCACCTATTCTTTTTATTTTTAGTTGTTTGAAATAGTTATTTTTGTATCAAGGGTGCCAAACCTGTACTTGTTTTAATAAAATACGCACAAGAAATATCAACATTTTATTTCAAGAAATTTTGAATATGTAGAATAAAATAAAATAAAGGAAACTAAATTGTATTCGAATAAATTGTTCAAAGTGTCCACCTTCAGCGAAGATTCAGGCATTCAGTCTTCTAGTCATTGAATCTCGTACCCGCTCAAAAATTATTGGTGTGTTTCTTATTGTTTCACAGGCGTCTAATATTCAGTTTCTTAGATCTTCCCCGTTCGCTACTGGAGTTTTATAAACTAGTGACTTCAAATGTCCTCAAAAATAAAAATCTAGTGGGTTTAGATCTGGGGACCTTGGTGCCCACGCCTGGTTAGGTTCTTCTCCTATCGATCCATCGATTTGGATAGACAGTGTTAAGGAATTCCCTGGCTACAACGCTAGAATGGCATAAACCACATCATGCATAAACCACATGCGGATACGAATTTCTAATGGTACATTCTGAAGTAGTCCCAGCAATTCATTTTCTAAAAAGTCTCTGTAAGTTGCGCCATTCAGTCGGAACGGAAGAAAGAGGACCTATCAAGTAATTATCAATTATTGCCACCCATACATTTACAGAAAATTGATACTGATATTGTCTTTCACTAACTGCGTGCGGATTTTCCAGAGCCCAAACATGGTTGTTATGAAAGTTGGTGACAGCATTTCGGGAGAAGTTTGCCTCATCCATGAAGAGTACATATCCTAAAAATTGAGGATTTCCAGCCAATTTTCTTAAAAACCACTGACCCATAGTAATGCGTTGGGGTAAGTCTCGTGGCAAAAAGCTTGTATCCTTTGAATATGGTATGGATAAAATTGTTGATCGTGGATAATTCTCCAAACTGTGGACTGAGTAGAATTGAGAGCTTCAGCAATTATTATATTGTATTGTATATCATTCCATCCTCTCATATAATATAATGATTGTGACGGATGTAGGAGACAAAAATAATGACATTAGCGATCTGTCATTGTCAACTACATATGTGTGCCAATGTTAACAAGTGAAAAATCAATTATTCCCTATTTTTCTACCCGTAAGGGTGGATAATTCAATTCGGAATCCAAATATGATCAACTATGAGGTATATCCTATCTATCCAAATCGAAGAACCCATTACAAAGTTATGCCTGATAGAATCGGTTAACGGACCAGAATTCAGAGGGTGAGTGATCAATATCCTTCATTTTGCTACCCTTAGGGGTGGATCTCATCTTTTTAATTCAAATAGGACCAATTTCGAAGTACACCCTATCCACTGAAAAAAGAATTATCGGAATCGGACGTCTCAATAAAGAGTTATGCGTGATCATACATGAAAAAAAAAATATACGCGTCGACTTCTCTTTCTCCTTTTTGGTTTCGTCGGTTAAAAAGAGTGAAAATAGTGTTTCTAATACGATAGATATCGTATTAGAAACACAATGGCCAGATGGCCATTGGAAAACTGCAGGCCATTGAGACCCTTAATAACCGCCGAGTATGGGTATTTCGACCGTATTGGTTCGCAAGAGTGAAAAAGTGAGATTAGGATTTCAAAACCTACGAAAGTGGAAACAATTTCGCTTATAAAAAGGACACAAACAACCATAGCTGAATTGCTCGAAAAGTTCAATAAACGGCCCCCCAATGGAAGAATTAAATTGAAAACAAAAAGTCACATTGGATTACCCAGTGACAAAAACAGTGAAAAAGACATTAATTCAGCAAACCAAACCACCAAATCTGATAAAAACAGTGTGTTGGCAAAACTCACATCGGAAAACAGCAAAGCCGAAAAACTCAAAATACTCAATGATTACATATCTAAACATAGTGAAAGTTTGAAGAAGAGTAATAATAAACTTAATGAAGACACTGGAGAGCCAGACACCGGGTCCGAGGCCAAAATGACCGCCTGAGCCGAGGTTAGCGCAGGTTATGAAAAAACAGAAAAAAGTTCAATAACACTAAGTGAAACGGAAAGCGGAAATAAAGCGGTGAGTGTAACCCATCAAAATGTGAGGAATGGAAAGGGGGTAAGGAAAAGGCGCTAAAAAACCTATGTCCAGGAGAAACATTTTGTTCACCACACTTCCCATACAACTGGAAAGTGAAGAAAAATCCAAACATTTTCAAAGTGAGTAAATAATGCAGAAAAACTTGTGAGTTCAATACATCAAAATATGGGGAGTGATATGGAGGATGATAAAAGGACTTGGTTCCTGACTGAATTTCGCTATTTATTTTTTTATTTTTCAAATAAATAATTATTGATTTTTTTATAGGTGTTTTTTAAATGTAAAATTGCATTTAAAACGATTTCATCCAGGCCAGTAAAATATCTTATTTATTTTAGTTTGTATTTCTAACTTTATGAGGAATCCACCTTGATCATCGATCTAAGTATTTTTAAGATTGCATTTGAGTAATACCTATATAATAACCTAATAAAAATTTCTAGTCTTTTTAGATATAACCTAACCCTGTGTCTCAATCAAAAAGCTACGTTTTCTATCTAATATTTATATTAATTTATTGTTGCTTATAAAATCGATGAATCGAAATGCTAGGCTAGAATACGAGTTAAGTTTATGTGTTTTCACTTTGCAGTTTTACATATTATTTTCTTTTCTATTGATTAACTCATTAAATGGACAACGGAATTTGGGGTTACCGTTTATCAAAAAAATACCCCTGAATTATATGTCACTCACTCACAGACATATAATCGGATGTCTTTGAACACATTTTTTATTAAGATTTGATTTTGTATGAACTTCAAAACTGGTCGCATGTGAAAGATGGGAGTTTTTTCTACATTTCATGTGCTTTGGCTTTTTGTAAGCAACTCATAGTAGTAAGGAACATAGACTGGCTAGTCTGCTTACATAATAAAAACTTTTTAACAAAAAATTAAACCGACGAAAACATCAACTGAAAGGCAAAAAATAAAATAAACCTTCTTAGTGTAAATGATAATTGAGCTCCTAAACTAATGTAAGTAACTGATTTTGAGTCGGCGCCAAACAAACAATTATCGAAGATCATTATCTATGAAAGAAGTCATCAAAACGCAGTCGTGCATCTCGCTGCCATCATTTTACGCTTCACCTAATTCAATTGCTAGTTTGTTTGGCGCCGACTCAAAATCAGTTACTTACATTAGTTTAGGAGCTCAATTATCATTAGACTAAGAAGGTTTATTTTATTTTGCTTTCAGTGATTTTTCGTCGTTTAATTGTTAAAAGTTTTATTTACTTTTCAGTTCCGTATTTCGTCGGTTTAATTTTTTTGTTAAAAGTTTTTATTTTTCAATTTTTTGTGGCTAAAATCTACCAATTACTACCTACTTGTTTTTTGATTACTTCCAAAATACTTACTTACCCACCTTACTTCAACTATTACCAGTTAAATAATATGATTATCTACTTTTACTATTTGTTGTAATATACATTATTTTCGTTGTTCTGGTTAGTTTATTTCATTACTTTGTATATTATTCCATCCTCTCATAGAATATACTGATTTTGACGGTTGTGAAACAAGAATAATGTCAGTAGCGATCTGTCATTGTCAACTACGTATGTGTATGCCAATGTTCACTAGTAAAAAATCAATTATCCCCTATTTTTCTACCCGTAAGAGTGGCTAATTCCCTTCGAAATCCAGATATAAGGTATACCCTATCTATTAAAAAAATAATCATCCAAATCGAAGAATCCAGTACAAAGTTATGCCTGATAGAATCGGTTAACGGACCAGAATTCAGAGGGTGAGTGATCAATATCCTTCATTTCGCTACCCTTAGGGGTGGATTTCATCTTTTGAATTCAAATGGGACCAAATTCGAAGTGCACCCTATCCAATGAAAAAAGAATTATCGGAATCGGACGCCTCAGTAAAAAGTTATGCGTGATCATACATAAAAAAATATGATGGAAAAAAAAATATACGGGTCGAATAGAGAACCCCTTCCTTTTTGGTTTCGTCATAAAAATCCTATCTGAATTCGATAATTCTGCTGTTGTTTCTGCGCCATACACAAACGATGCGAAAAAATACTTTTTAAGTGAATTTTTAGTGACAGCTCAGGAAAAACAAATTAACATGCAGTTTACTCGATATTATTATAATATCAAAGAGCGTGAATCATGTGTTTGTTTCATCAACTCATAATAGTATTAAAAAAATTAAATCAAACTTCCGCTGATGAATTTATTATTTATTGATCCTCGCAGCAAAACAATTGTGTTTTTGTTGGTATGTACCTGCGACGAGCAACACAAAAACACGTTTTTGCTTTGCCAACGATAACTCGTGTTTAGAGTAGGCATTTTGAAAATTACAGTATGCAAATTGATAACGACGCGAACAATTCACACTATTAGCGTCAGCAACACGTGCTCGCTGCCTAATAGGCCAGTAGAAATAGACAATCAATTCACAATAATTCCAAAAGTTCTCAAACTTCAATGGTGTGTTAGTGCATTAATGAAAACAAAACATAAAATTTTGCAAAAGTCTGCGATGAACGGAACATTGTTTTAATTGCAAAAAAAAGTTTCATGCTTTATTTTTGCAGTGAAAATTGCAAAAGTTCTGCAAACTAGACATACCGATAGTAATGATGTTTTACAACATGAATTGAGTTTGCAACATTAACAAAGTTACGGGACCTTGTTTTTTGTAATTTTTTCAAGTTTTTCATTGTAATTTCTTTAAAAAAATTACAAAAGTTCTGCAAATTGGATAAGTGAATGAAAAAAAAGTTTAATATATTCACGTACATTTGCAACCATTTCCGAAAAACGCATCATTTATTTATCAAACTTTTTTATCGACGCTCCCATTTTCAATACACACAAGCATTGTAATAATTACAAAAGTTTTCTATTGTGGTTACAAATATAGAGAATATCGGTCTCTTCGCAACCTCATACGAAAAACGGAACCTATTTATTAACTAATATAAATTGTTTGCATTTTATAACTGCTGAAACATTTTTTTTATATAATTGATTTGTTTTTTTTTATTTGTCCATAAATTGTTAAATATTTTGCAAATAGGTTCAAGATATATATGTTCGACCGACATATGTCTACAGTGGTCCAGTTGAATACTTGATTATCCATCGCGTATATCTGTTATATTTTGTACAGGTTGATTGAAATTGCACTCGAAAAATTACACGGTTACGTAGTTAATACTACAAAATTTTAAACTAATTATTAATCTTAGAAACAATCACTGTTTTTGACTAATCAGCGAAATAAATTGAATCCAACATTTTCGAATGCAACAATCGAAAGATACAAAATTTTGCTAAATTCTGCTAAAAAAGTATTGGAAGACATTAATTTTTTATTGTATTAGAAACGAGTTACAATCATTTTTAAAATTTTCACTTATCACAACATGACTTTATAATGATCGAAGAGATTTTAAAATTAATAATCGATTCTCTATGGAAATAAGGACATCAAAACGTTATCGATTGTAAATCTCGCAAGTACATAATTTTCAGCATCAAACAGAAACGTTTCTGAAAAACTAAAATTTTTTAGATCGATATTATATCTCAAATTGAATTTTCACAGTTATTTATTTCTTGAACTATAATGTACCTTTCCACTCGACTTTTTTACTCCAATTGTGGTTTCGCATGAAAAATTTCATTGAAATCGAATGGAGGACTGAATTGTAATCGACACGTAAGAATCATTTTCCTGATTCATATAAATTTCAAAATTAAGAGGGGACGTAACACAATCGTAGATTATGAAATCATTGGTATTTGCAAAAAAAAACGATTTCACGATGAGAAATTTGTATCTGATTCAAGACAGAACGCTGACAAAATTGTTAAAATAAAAAACTCTTCCAAGACAAGCTTTTGTTCAGATGCACTGAAAAAAATCATATTTTGTTAGATGTGCGATGATATTCTCATCTGATAACCGGTAATTACAGAAGTTTGTCATGCGACCAATTCAGTGTGAACACAGAATAACTGGAACTGATAAAAACATTGTTTCATTTAAGTACATTTGAATAAATGTTAGTGTTATATTTAATTTATTTTCACCCCCTTAATTTTTGTGATTTTAACATGGAATCCATCATTTTAGACCTCAAAAACCATAGTATATTAATCTTCAAAAGAATCAATCGAACCATTAGTAAAAAAACCCGTCCGTCACCTTGAATTTTGACGAAAAATCCATAATCATCGACATCGAACACTCCTATACGAATGAAAACAGATCACAAAACCTCATGCGCCATCTTGAATTCTCGAATTTAGACATGTAATTCATAATTTATTGCGATCCCAATAATCCCCAGATAACAATTTTGGATAGAATCGGAACGTGAATCACAAAATATTTCCGCCATCTTTTAATTTTGACATTGAATTAATAATATCTTCGGCCCCAGTTACCCTTGAGAATCAATTTCAATGGGAGCACGAAACACATCCTGTGTATCATTTGAAATTACTTAGTTTTTCGCAATTAATTTCGACTCTAGCATTGAGTAATTGAAAAATAATTTATATGGTCATTAAAAACTTGATTTCAATCATCCTCAGAAAATAACATTGAAAAACAAATAATGGAATGGATCGTCTGTTTAGTTAGTGTGAACTTTTGTCGGCGCCACTGCTTCCATCCAGCAATCGACTCGAATGAATACCCAAATCCAAAATAAATCGAAAACGGAAAGAAGTTGTGTTGCCAATGTTCAAACAGTTCACTATCTGTACTCCCACTCTTGGTAAATTATGCCTACAAGCTCGACCTGGGCAGGGTGAGGAAGAAATTCGACTGTTTCCTGTGTCGCGCTATTGTTTGCTCTATTGATACAACTGTGTTTTTTAAATCTCAATATTTCTTCCATTCTGTGAAGAATTAAGAAAATTATGAAAACGTGTCGAGAGATTCTCGATTCTCCATTAAACGTACTCAGAGGATTTTTTTATGTAAATTCCTAATTGTTATGAATTCAAATCGAAAACGTTAGATTTCAACATTGAATGATTTCACCTATAGTTGACGAACTTCTTCTTGGTCGATATTTAACTTGGTAACACAATGAATGCCATTTATTAGGTAAATAAAAATCTTTATTATGCAGATAACACAGGTGTTGTAAAAATAAGATTTTTTTTTTATTTCTAATGTTCCGCATCGTAACATAGTTTGCAAATTATTATACTTCCACCAATTGGTAAAATGGGTTGTCTGCCCGATTTGCAGAATTATTGCTTTTTTTGGTAGAGTACGAATTCGAAAATATTTTTCTTTTGATTTTACCCTTATTTCCGTGGTGTAGACGAGGTTGCAAATTAATGAAAACATTGTACGTTAGGACATCTCTACTTGCAACCATTATTTGAAACTTTTGTAATAATTTCGATACTTATTTTAATTAAAAAAAACAATTTCATGAAAAAAAATATTTTTCATTTGACGAAAGAGGTTGCAAAGTAAAATTATTCTCAAGAACATTATTTTAGTTATTTTTTCGAGTTTGCAGAAGTTTTGGAATTTTCATAAAAAAATTGGGATTAATAACAATTTTTTTTCGATAAAACAAACATTTCCGTTTTGTTAGAATGGTTGCAAATTTATCAGATGATGTAAATTGCTATTTTTCAAAACATCGAAAGTTTGCAGAACTTTTGCAAATTTTTCCGCGCTATTAATGTGAAAATTTATTAAATCCTGATTTTCTACATCTTCCGTTCCGAAAAAAGGGTTGCAAAATCAGATTAATTATCATTTGAACGTACTCTTCACTCTACTGAAGTTTCAAAACTTTTGTAATTATTATTAAATTTTAGGAAAATTATGTCTATCTCTACTGGCCTATAATGCAGAACATTATTGTGACTCGACGTATTCAAAACGCTGTAGCAATCTCAAAAAATGTTTTAGAAACGTAGGAAAAAAAAATAATAAAGTCGTATGACTAGATTCCAAATATTCAATAAAAAAAATCATGTCCCATCCTAATTGGTTAATGGATATTTCAGCTGTTTTGAAATTTTTGTTAGGTCAATATCTCTATTGATTGGATTCTATTATTGGGTATACCCATTTGAGTTTTGCATTTTCACCTCCGAATTCTAAGTTCCCCAATCTCGACAGAAACTATGGATATCCATAAAATACCCAATAGATGTATGTGTGCTACCTGAGCCATTACTCTCCCCTTGTATACACCTTTCTGGCCTGAGTAATCCCAGATGCTGCGCCTATGGTTACTACAATCTTGATTGCAACGACCTTATAACATTCAGCGGACTTGCGGTTCACAAACAGTTGATCTATAGTTGCCAGTGGTAGCATTCGATCGTTCTTAATATGGCCCCAACTTTGTATATGATTGCAGCCAGTCCTCCGGTTAGGTCAGTTCTGCTATGCGCTAAGGCTCTCGGAATGGATTTCAACTATAGGGAAGTTGATTTGCTCAACAAGCAACATCTCGGGCCCGATTTTCTCAAAGTGAGTAGTCCAGAAAAAAGTTACAAATAGTACGGAAATATACACCTTCTTACTCTTTTTCCATTATTCTGGGTTGACGGTGGGAAATCTGCCAGAAACTCAAAAAACGAAAAGAACTATTAGTTGAAGGTTTTGAAAGCAGAGACGATGATAGCATTTTTATAAGCTTGTCAGAGCCGGCCTTAGTGAGCGCGAGGCCTGGGGCCAACTTGTTGTGCGAGGCCCTTATATATTTTATTTATTAATAAATTTATATTTTTATACTTTGAAGAAATTCCTACTCAATGTTCTCATTTATTCACCTTTTCCTCACTACCTCTCGGATGGCGTGCCTACTAAATATATGTTCAAAATACAAAACAAATAATTTAAATGAATAATTTATTTGGCGAGAAAAACACTTCTGAATGTTTTGACAATGACAATATAATAATCAATACTAGATAAAATGATATGAGAAAGGTAACAAAATCTTAACAAAACAATATATAATATATTACGTAATATACCTACCAATAACGAAAACGAAAATAAAACTCTGAATATTCAAAAACAAAACATGTAAAACTCAAAATAAAATAATTATTTGAATTCTTTCACCGAGTGGAAATGAAACGTGAAACGTACATGTGAGACTCACGAGATCTTGTGAAAAAATCACACGCCTAGCTTTAATTTTCGAAAATTCATCTATAATGGCATCAAAC
>JAFIRS010006563.1:0-35337 GCA_018342105.1 Gonioctena quinquepunctata | reverse complement strand
AAGTCCTGCTGTTCGATTCATTGGAATCCAAGACTGATTGCCATCTTTGAAAGAAACCGCTACTCCTCGTACATCATCATCATACGGTATGTCTACGTATAAGATGGTGTTCAGAATCAAAGTCACTAGTATCATTTGAATCATATTTCTCTCTATTGATTCTGTGACAAAAATACTACCAGGGAACCCACTGTGCCATCATACGAAAGACGGTTCGACGTTATATCCGGTTATGTTTTCTCCTCGTGGTTCGATTTGTTATAAACCTTTGAAAGCTTCTTTTTTATTTTTCATAATTTTTTAATTGTAACTTGAAAACTAATGAAGTAATTTCGATACTAGTAGAGCAGCAGACGCGGGGAAGCGTATATATATATATATATATATAGTAATATAAGCGCGCTGTGCCGATTATGAATCTGCTGCTCTACCCCCACTCCTCAGTCGCTTTCATGCACTCGCCCGTTTTCGGTCATGTGTGCAAGTATTTCTCACCTATTTCGCAGCATTTTAGCGTAAAATGAGAATAGTCGTTTTATAGTAGTATACTATAAATTGAAATCAGACCACCTATGACTCATCCAGGTCTTCTGCAATAAACTGCATTGAAAAAATCAAATTGCAATTATGCCAAAACTAATAATCCAACAGTGCGTGAGTTTTTCACACATAATGTATAGTTTTCCCAATATCAATTGCAGAAGCATAAAAAAGTCTTGCGGCGAATTCCTGTTAGCAGCAGTGGCGGAGATAACTAATTTTATTTAGATATTTTAAGATTTTGAAAATACTTCATAAATAATGAAAATCAAAAAATTTCATTACTATTTTGTGCAATTGCATTTTCCCATGGTCGAAAAAAATCCATATTTTCCAACAAAACTAGAATATCTTGAAACGTATTTCGATCGGCACACACTAAGACCACAGACGCTACTGGTTTTTAATCTTTCAGAGCTATTAAAACACAAATATAACGCGTGATTTATGACCTCCCATCGTATAGACACACCTGCAAGCATTGATGTACGACTTGATTGGCCCAGACGAATCGGTTGTAGAACAGACAGCAGTCACTCAAGTCCACGTTGACCAGCGGGCTCTTTGTGCCGACGGAGACTGTATACAAGTAGTACAGACTATTTTTCGTTACGTTTCTTCGCATATACGCTCGTGTTAGCGAAGTGAGTTTTTATTTGCTCCCTATAGAAACACCTTCTGCAATTGATATTGGATGGACTATACCTACATATCAATCACTGCTGTCGTGGAGAGCATGCTCTAAAACTAAAAAAATAGCGGTGTTATGAATTAAGAAAAACGCAGATTTTTTCCAGTTTTTCCGATTTTTCTCTGTTTTTCAATGTTTATAATAAATTAAGCAATAACAGTTGCGAGTAGGAAACATAACAGGATATTTAATTTTGGTCATGAGGGTGATAATTTCATGGGGAAATCTTGGAATTTCAGAAGATGAAAAATTGGATGTTCTACTGACAGTAATGAAAAATCAATGGCCCTCCTCCACAAACCAAGTCGCGAGGTCGCAGCCGAGAATTCACTCAGGCAGTCGTCCGTTTTCAGATGTTTGAAAACTAGTAAATGGCACCCGTACAAAATGCGTTTAGGTCACGAACTTAACGAAGATGATTTGAACCGCAGATTACAATTTAGCGAGATCTGATGGAACGATGCAATAACAATAAAAAAAATTTAACCGAGTAGTTTTCTCTGATGAAGCATCCTTTTTTTTAAGTTGCATCGTGAATAGAAATTTTTCGATATTGGGCCTGTGAGAATCCACATTGAAAAGTGGAGGCACATATCCAGTTAACGTGTGAGCTGAAATAGTTTGAACTTCGAATTTGGGTTCATTTTCCATTGAAGGATCATTGAATGGTGAAAATTAGTTGCTTTAACGAAACATAATTCGTGAAATTACCGAATTGTATCCAAAAGGCGAAAAGCATAATGTACTGGATAACTCTGTGTGGTTTCAACAATATGGCGCACCACCGCGTTATTGGTGACCAGTTCGTGATTATTTAGACGAAACTTTTTTACTTGATGGATTGGTAGACACGGAACAATATAATGGTCAGCTATATCTCCGGGCCATACCCCGTTGGATTTTCATATGGGGTTATCTTCAATCCAAAGTATATTTCAATAGACCAATCAATGTTGAAGAATTGAAGGATAGAATAAATGACAAAATTAGAAGAATTCGACCCGAAACAACAACAAACGTTCTGTACGATTTTCAGTATCGCATTGGGTATTATCGAAAAGTGAATAGCGGACAATTCAAACATTGAATTTGATCACTATGAGTATTCATTTTTTATTTTTTTTCATCAGTAGTTATCATCTGTCAAATTTGTTTTGTCAATTTCCTTAATGTCGAGAAATTTAACGTATTGTATGCAGTATGGAAAAGAGATACATGCAGGCCACTATTCAGAAAATATAAAATTTTAACACTCGCCTTGATTTTTGTACTTGAAACTGCCTGCCTTATTCATTAAAATAAAAACAATCTGAAGAGTACACCCACTCATTATACAACAAGGCAAACTTACAATCACATCATCAAACTACCTAAACCTTCATCTGCTTTGACGAAGGACTTCATCATTTATAACGGTATCAAACTATATAACCATATACTTGTTTAAATAAAAAAAAACTGACAATTTAAACTCCTTCAAAAAGAGATCAAGAATCTATTTATAGAAAAATTATATAACAACCTACAAGAATATTTATGTGACCCCCTAAATGTACAAATAGAGTAACCCTGAACTGATGTACAATTCCTGAGATATATTTGAGACTACTATACCGGGTGTCAACGAATCTATTAGACAAGTCATAACTTCTAGAATATAAGGTGTATTAGAATGAAATTTGGTATAGGTAAATGGTATGTGAAGAGGAGAGTTTTTGCTTGTTTTTCACTACTTGGTCACTTCCGGTTTCACCGGAAATGGCTCCGATTTTAAATTTTTAAATGGAACACCCTGTATATTGTAACATTTTTGGATTTCTGAGACAATTCTGGATCAGAATGTGACATTTCAAAGAGTGTTTACGCCTACTTCATTTTTTTTAGACACTTCAAATATTGCATTTAGGTGGCCATGATCGGACGTAAACTTATCTGAGGACATCAGGAGATTATTACAATCGCAAAGTTTTAGTGACTAGTATGATAGATAGGAATAAAACAAGTTGGCCAAATTACATTTTCGTATCTAACTATTATTTTCCAAATGGCGACCATTTTTTGACAAGCCCTTTACGAAAAACGGATTTTTTTACGAATCTAACGATACTAATTTATTTGCGATTGGATTAAAAATAAGAACATAAATTAAATATTACTAAGGAAAATACTGGATAATAATTTATTTACTTTTGTCAAGGGTGCCATGGATAATATTTTTTTTATTTTCACTGTAGTCTATTTTCAAAGTGCATTCCGTTTCGTAACATCTGAGGCATGATACTTCTAAATGCCCGTAGAAGTCTTTCTTCTACGATTTCAAGAGTGGCTGGGGCTGTTGGAAAGTAAACCTCTTCTATAACATTTCACCAAATAAAGAAATCGAGTACAGTGAGATCCGGTGAGCGGGCAGGTCACCGTACTGGACCATTGGTTGAAATAACTTCATTATTAAAATGCTCTATTAGGTAATTAAGAACTTTCCTGGTATTATGAGGGGGTAATCCATGTTGTTGGGAGTGAATTTGCCGTGAAACTGCTGGAAGTGGATTATCAAGATGATCCTTGATTTCATTTTGAAGAAAACCTAAGTCCTAACCCCTGTTAACTGAACTTGAAACAATATTGGACCAATTATTTTGTTTCCAACGATACCAACCCAGTCATTGACGCCCAACTTTTTTCGAAAATTGCCCTTTCTCAATTCATATTGGTTTTGTTGGGCCCAGTACCGAGTATTTTGCTTATTGAACATACCATTATTTGTGAATCGTGATTCGTCGGAAAATAGAATTAAGTTGATAAAATTTGGGTTATTTCTATGATTTTGAAGGAGCCAATCACAAAACACTACACGTCTATCGCCATCGTCAGCATACAAATGTTGATGTAACTGATATTCGAATGCTCGATATCCGTGCTTTTTCAGTATTTTTTCTTGCTGGTTCGTGACTTATTTGCATTTCTTGACTAATTTATCTTGAAGAAACCTCAACCATAGCAAGAATGTTAATCTCAGTCTCTTCATTTATGATGAACCTCTATTCCGCCACTTGATTTCCTTTCTCAACATACGAAAAATGCTGTTGGGCTAGATGTTGCCGATTGGGATATCTCTGAGCATACAACTCAGCAGCATTCCTTGTATTTCTATGACATTCTCCAAATATTAATAACATATCCACTTTTTCGCTTTGAGTATACACTATTTTGAAGAAAAATCAAACTGAAATTTAACGAAAATTAAGAAACTTTTACTGTCTGCTCATAAAGCTCATGTCACTGTAGTAATATTGTTCTTATTTTTGATCCAATTGCAAATAAATTAGTATCGTTAGATTTGTCAAAAAATCTTTTTTTCGGAAAGTGCTTGTTGAATAATGGTCGCCATTTCAAAAATAATAGTTAGACACGAAAATATAATTGAGCCAACTTGTCTCATTTCTATCTATCATACTAGTCACAATTTTCTGACATCACCTGAGGTCCTCAGATTAGATTACGTCCGATCATGGTCACCTAGATGCAATATTGAAAGTGAAGTAGGCGTAAATTGTTTTCAAAATGTCATATTATGATCCAGAATTGTCTTAGAAATCCAAAAATGTTACAAAATACAGTGTGTTCTATTTGAAAATTCAAAACCAGAGCCATTTCAGGTGAAAACTTCCGGTTTCACCTGCAGCTGGAGTCTTGCAGGGCCGACGACCGTGCAATTCTGCAGAATTGGTTTAACTTATATTATAGTAGATACTTTGTTTATCAAAAAAGTTCTATGCATATATCAGATTTTCCAGATGTTTTCCTCCCTTACGTAAAATATCAGTGGTGATTATTATTTCGTTGATAACATCGTAAATCATTGGCTACAATTTGACATACCGTACAAGCCTGCAGAATTGGAGAACTTGTATTTTTGCTCTTTGATAACCGGAAGTTGCTAGAATATATCATATTCCTCGAAATATCACCTGCCTTCGGAAAAAAATTCAAAAGCTACAATTCGTTGTTCCATATAAGTCTTCAGAATTATGTTTTTTTTTTGTCTCGTGAAAACCAGGATGACTGTAATACGTACTGGAAATAAATATATTTTCATCCCTTACTAACTAACTAACTAGTAATCACTCATATATTCCACATAAAGTTTTCTTTGTGTCAGAAATTATATTTTGCTAACGTCACAACACTTTCGAACTTCATTTCAACCAAAATGAAGGAGTTTCAGTTAGATTAATTTGATATACATGAATTTTACTCACCACTAACATGTAGATATCGAATAAAATAGCTCCAATGAGAAAGCACTCCAGTCCTGCCCTCTTCTGCTTGACACTGAAACTCTGATACAATTTCTCCAGCGAGGGATCAGTGAACGTGTTGAATAAATAACAGATTTCTTTCATTTTCCCAGTAGATTTTTGGTCGTCCATTTTTCGGTTTGTTTTTTTACATGGAGTTGTATTTCTTCTGAATTTCAATTTGTGCGATAACTTCATGAGAAAACATCATTTTATCTTGACTTATATCTTCATGGTAGTTGAACACGCAAGGGTAGGAGGCATGCAAACAACGCTCATTACTCTTGATAGATCTATTTTATGAATACTTAAACAATCTCGTTAGCCAGGCTATGAAAAGAAGCAGCGATTGTGAATTTTCTCACGGTATTGAATACAAAAAATTACAAGCCCCATCTCTTCATTCTCCAAATGCTTAAATGCATCCCTTATACCATCCTTGGAATGAATGACTTTTTCTCGAATTTCCTGAATTTTTGGTATTATTTTGACTTTTCCACCAACTATATCCATGGGCACAAAGAAATCGGTCGACTAACTTCCGAGAAACGTGGCGTGAAATTGGAAAAGTGTTTGTTGTTTTACAAGCCGTATGAATTTCTCTTGGAGGGAAATTTTTTTCGACAACTAACCAGTGGAAGGAGCCACCGGTGCTCATTTATTTATTTATTTACTTACCCTCAAAAATTAACCTTTATTTCATTCAAATCCAAATAATAATGGCCTCAATATTTCGTTCACATAGCAAGGAACCAGTAAGTTGCTCAGGCCATTCAATCAAGCATATATGTAAAATGTATATATAAATGAAGGTAGTAATATGAATAAACAGTAGAAATAAATATATTCAAATATTAAATATAGAAGAAAGGTATGGAAATATAAATATAAATATATGAGGACAAAATGAATATATGATCAGTTACAAGTGGACATAGACATATAAATGTTGTCGGAAATTTGAGAAGGGCACATTCAAGAAAGTGTGAAAATATAAGTACCTGGTGGGAGATATATCATCTCATGGGTTTTCAGTCATATGAGAATTTCGAAATATTATTGTAGTGAATAGTATGCTTTTGACCATAGCAGAGTTTTCAGTTTTTTTAACTTATTTAGATGTTGGCAACTTTTAATATTATCGGAAAGCCTATTGTATATTTTGCTACCAGCATATGTTGGTTTTTCAAATGTTATCGTTCTATGGGCAATGGTTAGTAAATTAGTGCCGTTTCTTGTATGGTAACAATGGTAAACATTATTTTTCTCAAATTTCTGTTAATTTTGTTTGACATATAGACAACTCTTGAGTATGAATATAGAGAACACATTCAATGAACTACATATACTCAAAGAATTTACAATTGAGAAAAACGATACATTTTAAAAAGCTGAATACTAACACCCTTGAATGCAACAACATTCTAAGAAAAACCAATTACAACCGAAATGGATACACTATAACGGCAAAAGGAAACTGGTACGTATGCAGAGCCATCTGGAAAGTAATATCAACAAGAGGAATTAACTACCAATACTACCAGGAACAAGATATCAATAGGACTCACCTGGATGCCATGAACTACCCAGAACACTAGCCGATTGACTACAGGAAACAATAGTGAATCAAGGAAAGGAAGCTCAATCCACTTTTTTATAACCACGGCTATCGCAGGTTGCTCCAAAAAGGACACCCTGATAAATCGGAATAATACAGCTAAGCATAATAAGCGGAGTGAACACGGAAAATAAAGTACGTACGCCAAATGGAAGAGAAGAGGGTAAATTAACCATATGTCACCAAAATATTCAATATATTATCAATAAAATTCTTCAGATTGATATGTTAACAGATAGTGAACTAGTTTGTGATTTGTCAATGATCTCGGAACACTGGCAGAATAACATAGATAGAGGTCATGAAACTGAGAAACTTCAACTTGTGTACTAACTTATCTAGAAGATTGACGAAAAACGGGGGTGTAGCAATTCACAAACATAATGAAAGTTGGCTAGAAATAACTGAACTTGATCTAAAGTGCTTCTCCGAAGAAAGAGTACTAGAGTGTTGTGGTATTGCAATGCAAAAAACTAGTACGGTATGCGTATGTATCCATAGACCTCCATCAGGTAGTCTAAAATACTTTCTGAGCCACTCCATGGGGATGCTATCTCTGGTAAGTGAAAACTATAATACCATCATCATAGGTGGAGATTTTAACAATAATTTCACTGTTGCCAGTAGGAAACTAAACCTTTCTCGGGTCCAATTAGAAATTTTCAATCTTGAATATGTTATCAACGAGCCAACAAGGATAACTGCTAACTCAAGTACATGCCTGGATAATTTTATCATTAGGGACAGTACTGACTACGAAGTGGCAGTCAATTAACCGACGAAACCCAAAAAGGAGGAGGTTCTCTAGTCGACGCGTATATTTAATTCTTTTTTATATTTTTTTTTATGTATGATCACGCATAACTTTTTATTGAGACGTCCGATTCCGATAATTCTTTTTTCAGTGGATAGGGTGTACTTCAAAGTTGGTCCCATCTCAAATTGAAAAAATGCCACTCCTAAGGGTAGCAAAATGGAGGATATCGATCGTTCACCCTCTGAATTTTGGCCATTAACGATCGTTCACCCTCTGAATTTTGGTCATTAACGTTTCTATCAGGCATCACTTTGTACTGGGTTATCTGATTTGGATGATTCTTTTTTAGCTACATAAAATTGAAAAATAATAACTTCTTAACAAAAAATTGAACCGACGAAATACGGAACTGAAAAGTAAAAAATAAAATAAACCTTCTTAGTCTCAATAACTAAGCTCCTAAACTGATGTAAGTAACTAATTTTGAGTCGGCGCCAAACGAACAATCGACGAAGATCATTAAATTACTTCAAAAAAATTATCAGAATGTCACCGCGCAACTCGATGCCATCATTTTACGCCTTACCTGAATCTATTGCTTGTTTGTTTGGCGCCGACTCAAAATTAGTTACTTACATTAGTTTAGGAGCTTAGTTATTGAGACTAAGAAGGATTATTTTATTTTTCACTTTTCAGTCCCGTATTTAGTCGGTTCAATTCTTTGTTATTATTTTTCAATTTTATGTGGCTAAAAAAAAATCATCCAAATCGGATAACCCAGTACAAAGTTATGCCTGATAGAAACGGTTAATGGACCAAAATTCAGAGAGTAAACGATCGTTAATGGGCCAAAATTCAGAGGGTGAACGATCGATATCCTCCATTTTGCTACCCTTAGGGGTGGCATTTTTTTTCAATTTGAGATGGGACCAACTTCGAAGTACACCCTATCCATTGAAAAAAAAATTATCATCGAAATCGGACTACTCTATGGAAAGATATGCGTGGTATGTTGGCTGAAATCTACTAATTACTACCTACTTAATTTTTGATCACTTCCAAAATCCTTACTTACCTAGCTTACTTCAACTATTGACTGTTGAATAATATGATTATCTACTTTAACTATTCATTGTTATATAATATAAATTATTTTTGAAAGTTCTGGTTAGTTGATTTCATCACTTTGTATATAATTTCATCCTTTCATAGAATGTAACTATTATTGTGACGGATGTAGGAGGATCAGTCAATGTCAACTATATATGTGAGCCAATGTTCACAAGTGAAAAATCAATTATCCCCTATTTTTATACCAATAGGGGTGGATCAGTTCATTTCAAATTGGAATATGATCAACAATGAGGTATACCCTATCTAATAAAGAAAGAATTATCCAAATCGAAGATCCCAGTACAAAGGTACGCCTGATAGAATCGGTTAACGGACCAGAATTCAGAGGGTGAGTGATCTATATCTTTCATTTTGCTACCCTCAGGGCTGGATTTCATTTCTGAAATTCAAATGGGACCAACTTCGAAGTACACCCTATCCACTGAGAAAAGAATTATGCGTGATCATACATAAAAAAATGAAAAAAAAATTAAATATATGCGTCGACTAGAGAACCTCCTTCTTTTTGGTTTCGTCGGTTAAAAATCACTGTCTGTCTGATCACTTTACCCAAATCATTCGAATTCCAACTATAAAAGATGAAAAACTGGAAAAAAGCTCATCAAGTTACGATAGAGATTTTTCGGAGAACAATATCAATAACTTCAAATTCTATCTAGGAAATGAATCATGGTAAAATGTCTACAGTGAAACCTGGCCAAACAAAGCTTACGAAATGTTTCATAATTTAGTTCACCATTATTTTGAAGTATGGGTTCCACTGAAATGTTTCCGCAAACAAACAAAGAATTTCAACCCAAGCATAGTTACACCAGAAATTCGAGAATTAGAAAGCCTAGTATCTCTATACTCGAACTGTGCAAGAGTTGATGAAAGATACGTAGACATAAGGAGGCAACTAACGCAAACTTACAGAGAAAAACTCAAAGATAGTTACAAACAGGATATTGACTATAGAATAGCCGACTCAAAAAATAAATCGAAAACTATGTGGCAAACTCTCAATCAAATTCAGAAAAAAGTTAAAAATCCCGATAATATTATAATTAGTGAAGGTGGTGAAATTGACATGGCTAACAACTCCAACAATTTTTTGTCTGATGCTGTCAAGCAAGAAGTAATTGATATGAGTTTTTTGGAAAATAACATAAAAATCTGCCAAGACTCCATTTTTCTTCACCCTATAACTGGACATGGCGTTCCAGACCTTGCAAGAACTCTGAAGAATTCCAACGCATGTGGTCATGACGGAATCTCAAATAATATTTTGAAAAAATGTGTTTTTCAATTATGTGAACCCTTGATATACATCATGAATCCATCGCTGGAATGTGGCATTTTTCCTGAAAAATTAAAAGCTGCACTCGTTACACCAATTTTTAAAGAAGGAGAATCAAATCTGTACGAGAACTACAGAGGAATAAGTTTACTTCCAAGCTTTTCAAAAAATTTCGAATTGAATATCAAGAAGCAGTTGATATCCTTTTTTTCTGCTAATGAACTGCTTTCTCCAAACCAGCATGGCTTCTCGCAGAACAAAAGTACTGAAACCGCACTGTATGACTTCCATAAACACGTCATAAATGCTCTCAATGGCAAACCAAACATCTGTGGATTGTTCATAGACTTCTCCAGAGCTTTCGATAATGTAAATCACAAGCTTCTACTCCAAAAAATGGAACGATATGGCGTGAGAGGTACTGCCTTGAAACTGTTGAAGTCATATCTACAGGGCAGGACCCAGAAAGTAGTGATTCAAAAAACAGTCAGTCAGGCAGTAACCATTGAGCAGGGCGTTCGTCAAGGCTCAATACATGGCCCCCTATTTTTCCGCATATATGCCAATAACCTGATGGAATTCTCGAATATTCTCACGGGAATACATGTCGTTGCTTACGCGGATGACACCAATTTCCTAATAAAGGACAAGAATGCTATAGCTCTGACCGAAAAAACTCAAGATATATATGAGCGGGTAGTAACATGGGCAAATAAAAACCTGAGGCACAGGAGCATCTGCAGCGAGGGTTTCTATGTTACAAAAAAATGCTATCAGAATCATGGCCCACATCGGATGGAGGCAATCATGCATAAGCACTTTTGAAGAGCTACGAATACTATCTGTTGCGAGTATATATATATTATATATATATATATATATATATATATATATATATATATATATATATATATATATATATATACATATAATATATATATAAATATATATATATATATATATATATGAACTACGAATGTATATGTACAAGAACGGGTAGAACTTTGCTGCAATACCAACCCGCTCCAAAAATCTATTGATACCCCACAAACAGCAAACTACCATATACCAAAAAAGCCATCTTTTCTAGGCCCAAAACTGTACAATGAGCTTGATGAATCGATAAAAAATTCGGCAAATGTCAATATTTCCAAATCCAGACTGGAAGCTGCTCTCATAGAAAAGAATTGCTACACCCTCGAGGAATTTTTAGGTTAAGTGTTTTCTCCTCCCTTTTGTGCAATTCTCTGGTTACTAGAATTTTTCAATTCCAACCTGACCATGAATTTTCAATTTTTACTGTTAAATCTAATTTTGACCGTTGTGTGTACTATTATTCTATGGATTTGGAGTTTTTTGTTACCTTTTGACTAGCATCCATACATGTTTTCAACTTTTATAATTCAAATCCCACAAAATATATGGGTAAATGTGTCTGAATTAATTAGTATATATAAATAAGAAAAAATGTGTTTGTAGACAACTTCACATGATGTTTTCCTTGCTACTGTACTGATGGAATCATCCGCTGTCATGTACTTTTTAACGATTGAAATAAACAAATTATTATTATTATTATTATCATTATTATTATATTCTCTTGGCTTTGAAAATGTCTCTACATGAGTCACGTGGTTTCATACTGAACATTAACCTAACAATCCGTTTTTGTACTATGAATATTATGTTAACCTCAGTTGCATATCCCCATAGTGTGATATGAAATGATAAAGTAGAGTAGACTAGTGCATAGTATACCTGGATTAAGATATTTTCATGTGGCTCGTGTCTCAGTTGAATGATTTCAAAGTATGCTCGGGAGAGTTTTTTGTTGTTAGTTCAATGTGTTCATCCCATGCAAGTGAGTTATCTATCGTTACACGAAGGAACTTAGTGGAGTGATGTATTCCAGGCTATTTGTTCGATTTGGCTAGTTTTTGATGATATAGATTGAATGTTAATGTGTAATATGTTCAGCAGTTTTCCTATTTGATATTATATAGAATTTCATCAGAAATTCTTCATCATATAGAATGTGATGTAGATAGTCGTGCAGCAGTGTGTTCAATTGGAAACACCGATGTTGAATCACTCAGCTATTGCAAAAAGCTATGAAATGTCAATGGTACTGCAAAATGTCTGGTTGAATTTCAGATAGTAATCCAATTTTGGGAAGAGAATGGATTATGCAAATCAGTATCTATAATTTGAATATTTCTACCAAAACTTCATCTACTGATATGGATGATGAAATACGTATAATTCTGAATACATTTTCCCAAGTATTGGATACAAATTAAGGAAACATTACCAGTATATAGGTAGAGTTGTTAAGGATAATGCTGAACCAGTTTTCCTCAAAGCTTGTGAATACCATTTTCACTTATGCAAAGATTTGAAGAGGAATATAGTAATTTAGAAAAAGGAAAGGTTTACGAAAAGGAAATTATTCAGAATGGACTTCCCCAGTAATACTCATTGTTGTATTAGAGTGTGTAGAGATTTTAAAATTTATCTCAATCCTCACTCAGATATTGATGAACATCCTTCACCATCTATGGTTCATATGGTGATCATTTCACTAAAATTGATTCAAGTCAAGCGTATTTACAGATGGAATTTGCCCCTGAAGACCGAACAATTTGAACTTCGAGAATTCATAATAGTTATTTGTATGCCAAGGCCGCGAAATACCGTTTTAGCGTACCGAAAGAGAAGTTATCACCGAGACCTCCTGCGGCCGAGGCAGGATAATCTTGAGGTTGCTAAAAAGTTTCACGACCATGAAATACACACTATTTTTCGTGCAATCGTCAAAATTATTGAAGTAGATAATTCCAAGTAAATATATTATTGCTTTGAAATCTACAGCAGTTCAATTTGATTAACAAAGTCACAGCGTTGCTATGGAGATGGTATGTTTGAATATATACAAAATATTTCGACAGTTCTTGACAAATCGCAAATATATCTGATATTGATAGTGACATTTTAGTATCTTGCTTTCCTCCAGAGCTAAAAATATTGTGAATTCGTCGCTTTCCGTTTCAATACCTGAAAAATCTAAACGGCAGTACGAAAAATGTTATAGCGAGTTTGGTGTGACAAACAGAATGTATTTTAGAAATGTCAAATTTGGAAGTGACGTTTGGTTTGGCGGCCGTTGCTATGGGTAACTGCCGCGAAATTAAATTTCGCGGACTGATGTTGAGAACTCGGGATACTCACTTCAAGTGCGATTGCACAAAAAGGCGTTTTTCATAGTTTGCATGTTTTAAATGGGATTACAAGTGCTCCCGCTAACTGACATAAATGAGAAGAGAGAGACAAGCTTTTATTTAATTCCACATTTGTATGTATGTTTGATTCAAATCTTGCAAATAAATTTCGACCCACTTCTAGTTGTCCGATTGACGTGAAATTATTGAATTTTTGCTAGAGAAAAAACAAAATGGTGGCTCCAATATGGCTGACGAGTTTTGTAATTATGGTACGATTCTATTCAAAATTAGTTTGTGGGGGACAAAGATCACGAATTTGTTATCAAAATTCATAAATCAAAGATGGCGGCACCAATATGGCGACGAGTTTTGTCCCAATTCCAATAAAAATTAGTATGTTAGGGTTTTTGTGGTCGAAGATCATGATTTTTTGTAAAATTTCATGAATTTAAGATGGCGGCTCCAAGATGGCAATGAGTTTTGTTATTATGACCCGATTCCATTCAAAATTGGTATATGGGTATTTTTGGGGTCGGAGATTATAAATGTTTGTCAGAATTCAATGAGATGACGAATTTCATGAATGACTAGAAAGAATTGAATGAAAATGAATTAAAAAAATGTAAGACAAGCTTTCATACAAATGCACCAAAAAGGAAAAATAATTTCTTCAATTGTTTGACCTAGGTTATTTTGTGAGTAGCAGATTCAAAAGCTTGCCACGAATATAAAATAGGTATTCTTGCGCGGCAAGATTTTGAATCTGTTACTCACAGAATGACCTAGGTAAAACAATTGAAGAAATTATTCTTTCCTTTCCAGTGCATTTGTACAAAATCTTATCTTAATTTTTTTTTCATCGTTTCTATTAGATATTTTGATGGTTTTCTCGATGACATTGAAATAACTGGACCAAACGATAAAATACATTTGCAAAGTCTTGAATAGGTGATTTCTAGTTTGGCACGACACAATATCAGGCTGAATATTGATAAATTTGAATTTGAAAAAAAAATATTATAATGGATACAATAGGTGAGTCCGGGGTTCATAAAATGAAATCCAAAATTGAAGCTATCCAAAAAGTAGTTCTTTAGCAGTAAGAGTTGATATTTCATATATTTATCCGAATGGTAATGAACGACCCATTATAGTCGC
Organism: Gonioctena quinquepunctata; assembly: GCA_018342105.1. Classification (NCBI taxonomy): domain Eukaryota; kingdom Metazoa; phylum Arthropoda; class Insecta; order Coleoptera; family Chrysomelidae; genus Gonioctena; species Gonioctena quinquepunctata. Next base: position 20,641 of record JAFIRS010006563.1, on the reverse strand, counting down.
CTCATATATATTGACTGAATCTCAACGAATAATATGATTTTATCGATAAGGAAACATATGCCAATATTCTTATGGCAGAAAATTCTCCTTGTCTACAAATCATAAGCCTCTCTGACTCATTTTCTCTGCAAATAAATTTCTTCCTACAGTTGTTGCTTCACGAATGCAACATTTTGCTTCATTTTTCCGTATAAAATATGAAATTACTAAATTGCTATTGATGGGCCGGAATTATTCCATATCAATCAAATATAAATTATTTCTGTTCCATTCAGGGAGTTATCGATCCAAACTTTCCATAGTGAAGAATTTCGAAAACTTTTGTTCGGAATCAGGTCAAGAAATTCATAGATCAAATAGTTTTGGCCTTGATCAAAACGTATTTAGTTCAGAAAGTATTTGCATTTTCGAAGGATATCAATTTATATCGGCTACCTTACAAAAACTTATATGCGGAACATTTTGGGGTAGTGAAAATGAAAGCGTTATCTGGAAGCTATTGATGGTGGTCCACAATAAACGCTGATATTGAGCAAATGTGTGAAATGTGTACTGCTAACCACAAAAATCAAAATAATCCATCAAGAGAAACCATTTAAAAATTACAGTAACAGCTTGCCATCAGATATTCGAGTTCTTTTTAGTGCTCAGCTAGTAATGGTTCACCTGATGTAGAGATCACTAAGAGCGATTTATGTGATTCACATTATGTTACAAAAAAGGACAAAGAAAAAGCATTGGCAACATGTCTTTCACAATATAGAGAACTAGATCCTACAACAGGTGTTACCACTGGAAAATCAATATTTGGTAGGGAATTCACGACAAAAATTGATTCATTGAAAGAACCTGATAATATATATTCAGTTCTATGATTTGACCTCTAAAAAATTATTGAGAGAGTGTTTGTTAAAATCTATAGTGGTTCGGATATATAGAAATTTCGACATATGAGAAGATAATTGGGAAAATGTATATACTTAGTAACATTAGATGACGGACGCGTTTGGAAACATTCAGATGACTCACAGTGTCATAAAACAGAACCAACAATAGGCACTGCTTTGAAAAATTCTGGACCGAATATCGTGTCTGTTCAACATGACTCTGTTGAAGGAAGACCTCCATCTCCCTCTTCAGCTAGTTGTTCCTGCATCTTTGCGGAGATGTATCCGAGTGATAGAATCACCTTGGTGGTACAGTGATTATCATAATCATCCACCTTTCATATAATTAACAAGGGGTGGAAACTGTTATGTTCATTCCATATAGGAATGATTCAAATTGGTTGATTCAATTTCATATTGTATATTCTTATTATGTAAACAATAGAGATTGATTTTTCAAATTGGAAAGTTTTTAAATATCCAATTGGGGCAGGTGTTCCAAAAGGGTTCTCCTTGTCACCAATTTTGTACTCCCTATATAGGTTCGACTTCCCGACCATCGCCTCAAAGTCCTAGCAAACTCAACTATCTAACAGAAAACGAATGAAAATATTCGTATAAAATATAAGGAGATGAGAAAACGTTTCAGACCCCTAAAATCCATATCCTTCTTCGCCCTACACCAAGGACAAGCTTGCCATTTGGAGCATACGTTCACATAATTATGCACTGTATATAGTAGAGTTACTTGTTTATATTGGAATCACATAGAATTATAACAGAATAGAAAATAAAATATATTTATTAATTGATTGGTATTGTATTTCTATGCTTCTACCTGCATAGTGACCCTTCAGATCCAGAGAAATATCATAGTATATTCATATGTTTTATATTCAGTACCCCACACAGCACATGTACGTACAATGGATGAACAATGGACGTTAAATATGGAAGTTCAAGACATCCACTGGATGTCCAGAATTAGTCCAATGTACATTCAATGGACGTTCAATGGACGGCCAGCACACCACTTTGGACGTACAATTGAAGCCCAGATAACGTTCAATGGATGTACCTTGTGCGTATTTTGGGCATCCATTGTATGTCGATATCTGGTAAAATGGATGTCCAGAACATATCCAAATAACAACCACTGTGGTCGTCCAATGTACATCCATTGTATATCCAAAATGAATCCAGACGATACAGATTATACAAGGTGTCTTGTAAATAGTGGGCAATACTTTGGAAACATATTGTAAAGTTAAAACTAACACAAGTTCTCATACATACATTGCTCTTGTAGTGTGCCCCTTCCAGACATTATCTCTACTTGAATAGAGAATCACAAAGACTTCCCGATGAAGTGATCACAAAAATCTTGGTGATACAATATTCGAAAGGGAATAAGTACAACGTGTTATTTTTTTACCTATACCATATGTTAGCAAAAGTATTGCCCAATATTTCAACACCCTGTATAAATTGCTTTTCATATCAGAAAGTTGACATTTGTTTGTTAGAACCCGAAATTCCTTAGTGTTCTGGATCTTAATTAAAATGTTTACGAGCATGGCATATCAGGATAAATATTCTTCGATAAGTAATTTTTCGTAAAATCAATAATTTTGGAAATATACATTTTTTAATTCGAAATTATAATTTATATTCCAAAAACTAACACATTCACAAAAAAATAGTAACAGAAGATGTTTATCTTGAACCTATCAAACTTATGAAAAATTTTCTCTATACAATTCCATAAATAGATTGAAATGAAATTTGTCTTCTCACATATTTCAAAGGGTGAAATCCAACTAAAAATTGATACAACGAAAATTGAGCTACTAGAACTCTCTAGTTTCATTCTTTTATATCTTGCACATATCAAAATTGACGACACTTTCAAAAACTAACTGTTTACACATCATCCACCAAAGGAATTCATTAAATAACAGTTGAGTAGATACTTTAAAAAAATTCATAATAAAACAAAAGAATAAAAACACTGGTCAAAAGTATAGATAAATTAAAATTCTGAGAACGATTCATTTCCTTTCATTTGCTCTTCAACCATTTCTTATTCGCCTCCTCTATTTCTTTTTTGTTCGTTTTTTCATCTGCCTGTTCTGCAGCACATGTATGTATATATTCAATAATAATCAACAATATATCTTTTGTTCCACCCACTGATCAGGAAGTCGGCCATTTTCAAATCCTTGAATTATTGTTTCATTTTCGACGTGGTAACCATATTGAGATGCGAGACCTTTGCTTATAAGTCGGGATGAACCCTTTTTCAACAACTCATATGTTTTCCCTCCCCCATAGAACACACGACATCCATTGGACGTACATTTTAGGTCCATCTCAGGTCCAAACGTCCATGGACATTGAATGGATGTTCATTGTACGTGTGAACATGGCCGTCCATTGGATGTTGAGAACATTCGTCCATTGTACATTCATTCAATTTCCAAAAATATTTATATGAATTTCAGTTTGATCCCTAAGAATCTTATTTTTATTTCAATTGAAACTGAAATTCGTAAGTATCTTCAATCAAAAATTTCAACCGTGATGGAATATTTTTTTGGGCCAGTTTATGTACATTTCTGGATATCCATTGTACATTCTAACAATCAGATGTCAACTTTCTGATATGAAATGTAAATTATACAGGGTGTTGAAATATTGGGCAATATTTTTCTAACATATGGTAGAGTTAAATAAATAACACTTATTCCCTTTCGAATATTGTATCACCGAGATTTTTGTGATGACTCCATCGAGAAGTCTTTGTGATTCTCTATTCAAGTGGGAATAACGTCTAAAAGGGGCACACTTCAAGAACAATGTATGTATCAGAACTTTTGTTAGTTTTACCTCTACAATATGTTTCCAAAGTATTGCCCATTATTTACAAGACACCTTGTATAATCTGTATCCTCTGGATTCATTTTGGATAAATAATGGATGTACATTGGACGACCACAGTGGTTGTTATTTGGATAAGTTCTGGACATCCATTTTACCAAATATTGGCATACAATGTATGCCCAAAATACGCACAATGTACATCCATTGGACTTGGGCTTTAATTGAACGTCCAAAGTGGTGTCCTGGCCATCCATTGAACGTCCATTGAATGTACATTGGACTAATTCTGGATATCCAGAGGATGTCTTGAACTTCCATATTCAACGTCCATTGTTCATCCATTGTACGTACATATGCTGTGTGGGCCTCCGGGTTTTGGCATCTAATTTGACTGAAAAATGAATAATCAACATAAGGGAATAAAACTTCGCTTCAAAGAGGAAAGATATGCCAAGTTTGAGTTTGTTATATATGATCATTACTCAAGACTACTTATTATACACCCTAATTTATGGAATTGTATAGAGAATTGACAGAAGACACTTGAGAGGGATTCAATGCTGTTTTTATTGTAGGCTTGAATGAAGGTAATTTGCCATTTGATTCAGTATTGACAGCAGACACATGAGAGGGACTCAATCCTTTTTTCATTGTAGGCTTGAATGGGGGAGGTAGAGGCAATTTCCATTTGCTTCATTGGCCTCACTTTCTTCTGAAGAAAATACACCCTTCTTCCTTCTATATTTTCCAGACTAAGGATCATCATCATCCAGATCACTGCTGTATTCAGCCACTTTTGTTTTATTTCTTGCTCCCAAGATATCTGTAAATAGGTTGCATTTCTGTTGAAACCTGCAGCACACTCATTTTCATCTGAATTAGATTCACCACCATGCATCAGTCGCACTATCTTATAATATTTGATCGCAAGTTTTTTAGAACCCATAATAATCAGTAATGAAAAGTATACGTATTCATTACCATCGATGAACGAGCGAAACGGAGTCATAAATGGAGAGCAAAGACGCGGAAGCATCAACCTCACATTTCTCAACAACACTAAAGGCACGTTCTACTAAACGTCCGCGGCGCTCGCAACGACGCAAAAAATTTCCCACGAATTTCAAAAATATTTCATAGGCGGCAAGAAAAAATAGCAACCGGAAAAATACCGTTTTTCGATCCCGAAAGGAATACAGTGGTTAAAGTATTGTTCAATTTTGAAGATGCGTGACGTACCCATAATGATTAGTACTCATTACGTGACAATGTATTTGTTCATATATCGTTTAGTATAAAAAAAATTAATGATTGTATTTGAATGAATATCCAGAAATGTACATAAATTGGCCCAATAAAATATTCCATCATGGTTGAAATTTTGTATTGAAGATACTCACGAATTTCAGTTTTATTCGAAATAAAATAAGATTCTTGGGGATCAAACTGAAATTCATAAAAATATTTTTGGACATTGAATGAATGTACAATGGACGAACGTTTCCATCATCCAATGGGCGGCCATGTTCACACGTACAATGAACATCCATTCAATGTCCATGGACGTTTGAACTTGAGATGGACCTAAAATGGACGTCCAATGGACGTCGTGTGTTCTATGGGACCTGAGCGACCAAGCTTTGCTTGGTGATTGTTTTCAATGAAATCGTGTATTTTCGGAGATACGAATCACTTAATCATTACATACAATTGCATTGCAATCTTACCCAATGCACAGGTTGGCTTCAAATACACATTTTGAATAAATCGTATGGACTTACCAGAGAAAAACATATTCAACATTGAATACGGATAATGTCATATAGCGCCATCTCACGAAGTTTAGAGGTTCCAGAAGGCCAACATACATTAGAAACAATGCAAGCACCTGAAAAATTCACGAGATGGCGCTAGACATATCGATTCGTTGTACTTTTTTTTGTGTAAAATCCTGTTTTTTTTCAGAAAAGACGCCTGTATAGATAAACTTAAAAAGCAGAACCCTATCTAAATACAAAATTTCATCCAAAACGTTAGATCCGTTTCCGAGATATCCCAAATATATCAATATATATATATATTGTGTGTGTGTGTCCGCCAAAAACTTTTTTTTTTTTTTTATATGTTCTGGTTCCCACGAAAAGGGATATCCTGTAATGTTCAGAGAACATCGTGGGAACCAAGGGAAAGAAGGTAGGAGTTGGTGTTCTTCTTAAATTTCTGGAGGTTGTATGCCTCGGGGAACACCTCCAATGAGTTCCAAAGCCTCGCAGTTCGTTGAATGAATGAGTCTTTGGAAAGTGATGTTCTGCAGGTCTCCAAAGTGACCACGAAGGGGTGTGAAGACTGAACTTGACGGGTTAATCTCGAAGAGACTGCCAAAGGAGGAACGATTGTTGATATTTCAGAAGAGCATCGCCCATGAAAATATCTATAAAATAGAGACAAATCGCCAACTTTTCTACGGTGTTCCAGACAAGTGAGCGAGTTTGTAAGCGAGGCATCACCGACGAGGCGAATTGCCCTTTTTTGGACAGAATCCAATAGCTTCAGGATATGTTTAGGTGCCGCACTCCAAATATGGGAACAGTATTCCAGGACAGGTCGGATCTGTGCCTTATAGATCATAAGCAGCTGACTGGAGGTGAAATAGCTCTTGGCACGAAACAAAAAACCAAGTTTTTGGGATGCACTTTTGGCAATGGACCTCACGTGATTTTCCCAGGAAAGGTTATTGCTGATAGTAATACCAAGCATCGATATGGATGACTTCAGTGGTATGGTTACCCTGACAAAGTTATGTTAGGCACAGTGAGATCGGCTTTTCTAGAGAAAAGACATGCTTGTGTTTTGTTTGCATTGAATTCTACCAAGTTATTGGATCCCCATTCGAGAATTGTTGCTAAGTCCATATTTATATTGTTAACATTTCTTCCTCGTTCATTTCTGGTTTCACGGGCTGATATAGGGGCCCTGGAAGAGAAAGCGGTATGGAGGGTACTATCATCGGCAAAGCTGTGTACGGGACATGAAGTTGCTTTCAACACGTCGTTGATGTGAAGTAAAAATAGTGTTGGTGCTAGAATGGATCCTTGCGGAACACCAGCATTTATGAGTAGAGTGTCAGATGAAACTCCATCGACCACTACATGGAGAGACCTGTTTGAGAGAAAACTAGCAAGCAGAGAACACAGCTGAGGGGGCAAGCCATAAGATGGAAGCTTGGCGAGGAGTCCCTGGTGCCAAACTCGATCGAACGCCTTGGAGATATCTAATGCCACAGCTAAAGTTTCTCCATACTTTTCAATAGATAGCTGCCATATATGTGAGACGTATGCGAGCAGGTCACCAGTTGATCTCTGATGGCGGAAGCCATATTGCCTATCATTGATAATTCCTGAGTCTTCCAGATATTTCATGAGCTCGATGTTGATGGCTTTTTCCATGACCTTCGAAATAATAGATAGCAGTGCGATAGGTCTGTAGTTGCTAGGTAGGGTCTTTTTGCCTTTTTTAGGGACTGGCTGTACTCTTGCAATTTTCCAATTGGACGGAAATACTCCCAAATTGTAAGAGTGGTTGAACAACTTGCAAAGAACAGGTGTTAGTTCGGGGGCACATTTCTTGAGAACAATATGGGATTTTTTTTTATGGGATTTTTTTTAATTAATAGTTCCTCAGAAAATTTCAGTCTTCATAAAAGTTGGTGCATTGAATTCGACCAAATACGCGCAAAGCTGCTATTATCAGTGGCGTGCGGTTAAGCAGGAATCAGCCGATATTTTAAATTCACTATGGAGTAAAGTGACATTACTATGAAAAATATCGAAAAAATGCATTGAAAAAAGTTGTGCGCAATTGAGAGATATTCCCAGTTATCCAGTTCAGTCCACCAATTACTAATTTCAATAACTGCATAGTGAGTTGATTTCTCCATAAGGCCAACTCATTAGGCAATTATTGAAATTAGTAATTAGTAGACTAAACTGAATATCTGGGAATATCATTCAATTGCAAATAACTTTTTTTAATAAATTTTTTGATATTTTCCATAATAATGTCACTTTAGAATATCGGCCAATTCCCGCTTAACCGCACGCCACTGATAATAACGACTATGTATTCAGTCAAACTGAATGCACCAACTTTTATGAAGAATACAATTTTCTGAGAAACTACTAATAAAGAAATTTTCCATATGGTTCCAAGTCTTGGCGGACACTGTATATACAATAATTGCTCGTTATATATATATATATATATATATATATATATATATATATATGGAGAATTTGTAGACAAACAGCAAAACTTAGGGTCAAAGATTCACCAAATAGGTTGAGTTGTTTCGAAATTGAAAGATTGTCAAAAATTCTCAATCTTTCATTTTAATATTAATTATGTATGTCGTTCGATAGGATTAATAATTTTTATTTGCCTTGTATGCTCCTTTCATAAGAGGTTTTTTCGGTCTCATTAGTTAGATGCCATTTGACAATAGTTTATCTTTATTGGGCCACATAACTTCCTTTCTCTTGAATACTCTATTTATTAGTTATTATTTTTCGAAGTAAATTAAAATATCCAAGTGAGTACTGTCTACATTCTTGTTTATGGAACTAGAGGTAAATCAAACCGAAAGGAAACCAGTTTGGTTATACTTTTTTCATTTGATTTGATTTGTATTACAGACAATTTTTAGATAGGTTAAGAGAGATCTGAAACTTTCAACTTCCATAGAATAGAGTTTAGAGGGTTACACAACGCTGATTGCGTTTCTCAATGAAAAATATGACAATGATTGATGAAAATTTCAGAATCAATAAACAAATTGTGATCTATCTTAATTTGGCATATTGTTCTACTTTTTTTTCAGGAGGCTGTGTATAACTATGTACAACTCAACAAAAATTACCAATTATCTTATGGCGCTAAAAATCTGATAATTTTCCACTTGATGTTAATTTTTTCGCTGATAGATATACACGGACTATTATAATATTTCAAATTCAGGAAAATACATTAAACTGATTATTATCATGGAATATGCCAGTAATTATGACTTTCGGTTGGTAAGAAGTGAATTCGAAGCGCGGCTCATTTTAGAGCAACACAATGTAAACCACACATAATTTTGCTACTAAATTTAGGACGTTTGGAAGGGGTTTGTGTTGAAACGTTTTTTCTGTCAATCATAGTTTCCACCGACTCCACAGAACTACTTGAAGTTTGCTTATTCAGTATCGAATACGCGTCTATTTGAGTTCTATTCGTTGAAGTGAAAGCTAGGACGTCATCAAAAATTCCAGGACAGTCGAATATATGGGGTACTACTTCGTGCTTGATCCTTTTCTGACCACCAATAAGCTTGAATTTAATGTAGTTGTCCATATCTTCTTCCAACTGCAATACAGAAAAATTGTAGAATTTTTATCATTTTTTTTTTCGCAAATATTACCGGAGTGTGAGTTGATATATTGAATGCAAAATATTTGGCATACCTAAATAATCTCAAAATACTGAAAAATATTACGAAAGTGAAAGGCATGTAAAATTGTTACTACCCAAATTATAAAAACAATGGTAGTTGACGGCTGATATTCCACACAGAAAAAGTTATATTTGTGTACAAATAGGTCACGCAAGAGCAAGCGGAAAAGTTTCTCGAATTTCTTATATTAGAAGAGTGGGTATCAAATAGATAATTTTATAACACTTTGTTTAAGTTTTTGTGTTAACGTAATCATTATTCATTATGGAAATATATTACAAAAGGATCTTTTGACGAGCTCAACATCCATGAACTCAGGACCGCCATCTTAATGTCCCCTCCGAGGAACGGCATATCTCGTAGATACTCATTAATTAAAATAGCGCCTGCGAAATGTGATATGCTACTACGCTGCAGCTATACGAGCTTTTAACGAGAGTTGTTTCTAGCACTTCCTACCCCTATGAAATTACACATTTCATTAAAGAAAATAGATGATTTAATTATCTCTCCTCATAATCAATTTCCCGGTAAATTACATAAAAAAAAACTTAATTGTGTTGCTCCCATACTTTTTGCACGCCCTTTCAATAACATTAAATTTTGCTAAGAATTTCACTAATTTCGAGAATAATTCCCAGGAAATAAATAGCAATAAAAAACAAACGAACTTTTTTTTTAAACAAACTCTTGGTAATTTGGAAAATTCTTTCTCATTTCTTCCACATGCCTTAATTCATTTTGAGCGTCGGCATCCGCATAAATAATTTTGTTGGAGATTTTCTACTAGTATTACTACAATGTGGCACGATGCAACATTTAAAATTATATTTATTTACCATTAAAATAATTGAGATATTAATCGGAGGCAGGAAAACACCCAACCTCAACTATTATATGTATTCACTACTACCTACTAGGCAGAGAATAAGTCGGTCCTCAACTCGGCCAAACAGCAAACAGCAGACCAAATCATTATCATCTATCAAGTGTTCGTTCCAGAAACGTCGTGTATCCACAACAAATCGTCTGGCCTCTGAATGGAAGATGGAAGATGGAAGGTCGACATTGCCACGTTCAATTTCGTTTTCCGTGTGGTGGGTTTTCGATAAGATTTTTCCAACTTTGGAAATTAATGCAAAGGTTCTCCTTTTCGGAGGTCTTCTATACGTAAGTGATTGCACTACATTACAATTACAGCACAACAGTTTACTAAAAATTCAAAGGAAAACCATATTATATCAACTAAGCTTCGGGGACATTTGGCAACAATGCTCCGTTCCTCGATATTCCTTGCCGAAGCTTTCTCTGTTTTCTCGCCAGTCTGAGAATGGCGAGTTGCAGTATTCTATGTGTGATCGATCAACTAGCGCATCGTCTTGCCCGCGAATAACATTACGTTATTCTGATACTTTTTACGCGCGTTCTGGACTTGTATTGAAATTATGATATGGCATCGCCAGAAAATCAAGAATAAATAAGTCGGGAGGGGGTGAAGTGGTGGGTTTCAGTTTTCCCAAACGCAATGAACTTGAATTTTTATTCCAAAAGGAATCACATACTTATATCGATTTGATATATGTGGCATCTGGCATTTGAAATAAAAACTACCCATTCCTCCAGCAAGGAGAGTCTAACTTCGGGTTTTTTCTATCATATTTTACTTGCTTCAGCCTGACCGGCCACTATAAAATAATATAACTACCTTGTGCCCGAGAGAACATTCATTCTGTAGTCGTTTGTCAACAAGCAATACATGTAAAAAAGGACACAACTTAAGCTAACTTGGCTATCTTTGATAATCATATTTATTGCAATCCCATTACCTTTTAGTTTAAAAAAAGGAACTAGCCAAAGAAACTGGTAACGGGACTGCTTACTGGACATTGTTCTCTGAGGTATCACCTCAAAAGAATGGACAGATCAGACAGTGAACTGTGCCTTTACTGCGAGAACTTCGCTGAAACTACAGAACACCTATTTTGCGACTACCAAGCATTGTTCTGCAAAAGGCTTAAGTTTCTCGAAGGGGTTTCGATAACGCCCTCAGACATCAGGAACTTAGCTTCCAGGAAACTGATAAACTTCGTCAGGAGTCTCGGAATCCTGGGCCTCGAATAGATAAAGGGTGATGTACACAAGATCTTATAGATCGACGTACAGAGAGGCTGGATAGCCATATCAACCCCCATACAATCTACAATCTGCAGCCACAAAAATTTGCCTAATCTTTCCATCCAAATTAATCACAATCCCATCACGTATTAAAGGTAGACATCTTAGTTAACTTGAATGGGTTACACAAATTTTATTATATCTTCAGTAGTTTTCTTTCAACCTGGCGAGAAGGTTGGATGCGCATAACACCGATTTCATATGGTTGACGCCCACTCCGCTGCACACAGCGGCGTGTATGTTAGTTTGATTTGTGCTCTGTGCGATAAACTGATAATGACAAATGAATCCAAATAACATACACGTCTATGGTCATAACAACGAACCAATAGAATCAACCGGGTCTAATGACAGCTTGCGCCGACTTTCGCCAGGTTAAATGAATATTACTGTATGCCTCTACAGAATCGCAAAAAGTTACATCACTTCACAGAAAAAACACAAATTTCGTACAAGCTCAAAATGTTAGAAAAAAGAAACAGCAAAATAATTTACAGAAGTGGAATAAATTTGCCGCAATAGTATATAAAAGTGTAAGTGGATAAAAAGGGCTCTGAAACACGCGCGATTTTTCGAGCACGACGGCGCAGCCGGAGTCATTCTTCCGACGGGCTCGAGTAGCTATTGCCAAAAATGACAACAAATTTGAGAAATAAATCTGTAGAATTATTCTCTACTTTATCGTAGTCTCGTGTGGTATTCTCTAGATTATTTTTGAATTTACAATCACGAACGCACTTCCTCGCAAAATGATATAATGAACTAAACTAACTTGATGGTTTTGATTCATTTCTCACTTTTCATGCGAATTGATGACAGACGTCAAATTAGAACTATAGGTGGTCAAAGCATAAAAACAAAATACCTCAAATTATTCCCACGGCAACTTTTCAGGTATTCTCACTATAATAATGTTTTTATTGGCCAGAACGTACATGAATGATTTGAATTCAAAGTTTCCACTGGTTTCTAGAAATATCAAAAAATAATCCTTGAAAACGAATGGAATACCAGGTTACAAACTGATAAGGTAAGTTAGCTTATTTCAAAAATAAAGTTTAAAATTGTAGCTTCTTCATATCACATGTGCTGGGAGGCAGCATCAGTGCAAAAATTTGGAGCTCATCAAAGAGATCATCCCCATTTAGGTCACCTCCATCCACAAAGAAACGGTTTGAAGATGTTTACAGGCTTTCTTCAGATTTTCTCCATTCAAACTCTTCGATAAGCTTGGAATATCATACAGGAATTTGGAACTTTCACTATGGTTTTCCAATAGCTCAAATTTCTCCTTTAGTGAGGCAATTGCTCTGTCAAGCAAGAAGAAGAAGCATTTGACTTTGAATGAATTTTCAACAGAATGTTCATCTTTATTTTCACTCTCATAAGGAAATTGTCTTTTTTACTTTTGTTGGTCGAACTAAAATTTCAATTTGAAAGTCAACCGTAACATTGATTTTTTCGGCAAGTTCCTTCGAATCTGTGATGACGCTGTCTAGTCCCTGATCAGATCTAATTTTTTCTAGAAATAACTTTCAATAAGATCCATTGAATTTTGCAGGTCATTTATCACTTTTTGCATCAGTTTACTTATCATATTTGTTTTATGCAGGATCTCCAGGCCACGTCACTAAACAGCACATAAACTTCAAGATCTGCATTTTTTTCAAGTCCCAAGGCAGAGTTTCTACCAAATGCATCAAGTTTCTGATCTTAAGAAGCTTCATATAAGGCATCATAAACTTCTTCAATGTGGTACCTCAAAGGTAGGGGAAGGCCAAAGTGGTCTTTTCAATACTGGACGAGCTTCAGCTGACTCTGACTGCTGTCAGAAACGGTGGACGACTTGATGTTTGGGGTGTCCCTTATTGTGGAGGGCAGGGGCGGGCCGCCCTCGGCGCCCCTTGCCGCCGAGGCGCCACCCGCGGCTGAGTAGTTCGTTTATCTTGGGCCAGCCCTGTTTAAACGGTATATATGGTGCGGACGATTGTAACCAACCTATACGGTTGAGGTTAGTACTTTTGCAAAATAACTTCCTCCGAATGGAAAAAGTACACAAACATTCAAATCTAAACTCGCACTTCTCACTAGAGTTCGAACGATGCGATGTTCCAAATCCTCACAGGAAATTATTTATAAGGACCGATAGAAAAAAGGAATGGACTGAATTTAATATTTGGTGAAGCGTTGGGGACCTTCAGGTCTCAGTTTCTGCTAACTGCGACAATATGAAAAGCAACCAAATTTATTCACTGGAATTTGGTACAATATTGGAAACCGTAACAAATTGAAGTTTTTCTGAAACCTAGTTTTGAACTTCAATCCGCTCTGACAGTTCTCGTTGTTCCCGCCTCCCTCGATTTCGCCCGTTGCGTCATCTTCAATTCATCTTATCCAGTTTCATGGGAATATTATGAGGTAATGGAACATCAACCGTATTTTATAAGCACCACAGTGTTCTCAACGCACCAAAACAAATTCTCATATTTGGGAAAGAACCATATTAGGTACAATAAACCCCCACACTTCCATGGTCTTCCAAAAATAAGAAAGAACAAAAGATTCATCAACTGTTTGACTGGAAAAAAAGTTTTATTCGAAATACATCTCATGCCCCCCCAAAGACCATAGAATTCAAATTTGAAAAAATCAGACGAATTGGTAAATTTTGATGTAGGAAGCCTATTCTCGAATTGCAATGGAAATGTCAAGTATATACTTGAACACAACCTACTTTTAATTGGAAAATGATTTCTATAGACAATATTTTGGAATGGAAATGGATTCCTGGTGATCGTTCTAGGAGAGCACCTATGCAAAATGCCCAAAAGTTCGGTGGAGATATGTCAATGATATTTTCATAATTTGGAAATATGACATGGATGAATGAGGGACTTTTTCAAATATATTAACGAGAAAGAACCCCCAAATACAATTCACTGAAGGAATAGAAAACAATCACCAATCATCCTTCCCCGATGTGACGATGAAGAAATTACAAAATCATTGCGAAAGAAGTATTTTCAGGAAAGAGACACCAACAGATAAGAGAAAATGTGTCGTTGAAACACGTTTCGACAGAGTCCAATAACACAGAATTTTAAAAATTAGATTTCTTTCCAGAGATATATTGAAGATAATGACAATCTAATACATTGAAAGTACAAACAACAAAAATCGGCACAATTACAACAATAATTCGGCGTTAAAACAGTGTTCAAAGCAAAGAATACTCTGAGATCTACTTTCACCCAAACAAAACCGATAAACAGAATTTAAAAAATTGTGTGTTCAGTATTCCATGTATTTGTGGCAAAACAGATATGGGTGGACCATCGAAATCATTGAGAATGATAAAGTCTGAATAATCGCGAAGTTGGAAAATTGAAATCAGCTGAACATGTAATGAAGAAAAATTGCACACATATGGTAGGGGAACCGACCGGCTGGGCGCGGCCATTAGGTACTCGTATGGGTGACTACCTGCCAGGGAATACTCTCGTTCAAAAGCTCCAGATAACTACAGGGTAGTAGCATATTCACGGCTGTAGGCGTCATATCATGAGCACGCGATATGGTGCTAGATATGCCGTCCTTCGGAGGCCCCGAATTCATGGATGTTGAGCTCGATAAAGATCCCTACCTCTGTCTGGAAACACCAGAGGATTTGGTTGGGGGGAATGTGTGATCACCGGCGTCGGTGTTTAGCCCTGGTCGCAGAAATAGGCCGACGTTAAATAAAGAAATATTGTAGGCCCTTTCCGTGTGGAGCGATAGCCGCTTCTTTCTCTGATCTCTCTAGATATTTTTGTGGCTCATCAACGCAGGGTAGACTGTAGTCCGGTCAGGAAGTTGATTCCCTACAAAAAAGGGTTTTTATTCTTCTGAAAATATAAGAGATAGCTCATTCGATTCGGAATGACCATACAAGGAAGAAGTTTTCAGAGTTTTAATTGTTATAAACAAATTAGGAACAAAAAGAAGAGGCTTCAAGTTTTTTACTAATAATACAGGAACTATGAGCCATAGGGTCAATTGAAAATGAAGTTCCGTGCGGGTATTATTAAAATATTCGATGGTATAAAATTCCGTCACATTTTTTTTGCAATGTTTTAAAAAATGAGCCCATTGTAAATTGAATTAATATTTTATAAATTTTTCAGTACCAAATGGATCAATTGTTTTTTTTTTACTCCATATAATGATTTTTGAAGATTCAATGTTTTCTTCAAAAAACAAATTTATAATTGTTTTTATAGTTTTTCAGTTGTTCAAACAATATATTGAGATAACAATTTTTATTTAGAATTTATTGTTTGCATTTCTTTGTATAAGATAGAGAGATAACCTATTCATAATTTTTTCATCCTAAAAAAATAACAAAAACAACCATATAGAACAAAGAATATTTTATATTTTTCATGGAATTTTTTATTTTGTTCAGTTATAAACCCCTCTAACTCTCAAACTATTGAAGATACTTACAGTTTCAAGCATTCAGTACAATTTCATGAAACACTTATGGATCCTCCAGATCAATTTTGTGTTTTGAATGCTCATAACCGTATCTGCAATAGTATAAAGGTTACAGCTGTTTCTAATTTTGTTAAATTATGAACAGTTGAGTAGAAAAAATACTTTATTATTTATTTTTTTATAATAAAAAAAATATGAACAGGTTCGGTGATTGTTCATTACAAATTTAATCTGCAATAAACAATTGAATTACAAACAAGAAAATTCTATTTCATACAGAGAATTGCAAATATGAAATTATAAATGAATAGCTATCAAAAAAAACATAAAGTGACTTTGACAGAAAATATCAAAGTGGCAAATGGCTGGCTTATTCCATAGGGTTATCAATATCAGTTGAATTTGGTTCTCCGAAAAGCTGGGTCATTTCAAGAAAGTTATCTTTTTAGATCAGAATCATGTTCTAATATCACATTATCACATTATCTATCTATCATATTTTTGAAAAACCAAATTCTATGAATGTCAAGAACTAGCATTATTTACTCTTTATCAACTAAGTATCCCTTTTTATCCTTTAGACAATAGTCAATAATAAATCAATCCAAGACAATCAGTTGATGGTTTCCCCAGTTGTTTGGTGTTTTTATTTTCATAGCTTAACACTTTTGACACCAGAGCAATCGAGTTTCCACATTTTTAAAGTGATATTGATATGATATTTTAAATTGGTTACAATTTATGTATTTGTGCCAATTTTATAGTCTCTTGTGATGTTCTTTTATAAACTTCAACTACTTTCATTTGAATAACCTGTTCTCTCAATACAGTTTGAAAATGAATAACCCTACTCAGAAATGAAGTTGAGCCATAGGAATTCAATATTCAGTAATAGATCTCTAATGAACATCTAGTTTATATAAATGAAGATTGACAATTATCTTCCAAGTAATATACCAAGCAACTCCTTGACCAACAATTTTTTATTATTTCTTCTGTTTGAGGAGGGAAAATATCATGTTCAGAAATTGGAGTATGCAAATTACATTCGGTCGCATTGTTTTTCTGACAAATAACATAGCAAGATGCCTGAGGTTACTTCGGCCCACATGATGAATTTGAATAACATCGAACTTTCTATTGGCTATGTGCAAAGTGCTTGGTGGGGGACAGTCAAATCGATCGAAGCGCACGCTGTGGTAGAAATGTGAAACATATCGGGACTGTCAAATTTATGTTGATAATTCCACATTAAATTCGCTGTCTTATCTTTTCGCTGTTTATGAGCTCAAGAAGGAGATGGACCACAATACTTGTTGTGTTGTGAACTGCACAAATAATGGAAAAAATAATTTGTGTAAATTTTGAACTTTTACAAAATTAGTCTGAAAATTGAAGCAAAGAAAGAAATAGATAGTTGCTATGAAAAAGAAAGAGTGACATAACTTTATTTTTACGATATTATAAAAAATAATAGTTAGAATAGCGTTAAATTCAAATTGCACTGAACTGCTCCAAAAAGGTATCATAGCGAACTAGAACCTTGGAAACCTACCTCTATCATCAATTTTAGAACGTTGCTCATTACCAGTAATTCAGTGCATGGATTCAGTTTATGTATGGTATTTTTTATATTTGACTCGAAAAATAAGAAGTTGTTTTGGACATTTTGCGATTGGGGAAATTAGATTGGAGCCTAATAATGATACTATTATTAATTGCTGGTTTCGGTTTTCAGTATTCATTGGTATTCAACATCTGAAAAATATGGAGTTGATTGGACAATTCTCGAGTGATTAGATGAAGTGGGTGTATTTCCATTGAAAAAATGCTGAATAAATGCGATCACACGCTCGCGGAGGAAATCAATAGATAAGGCACAATTTAGGTTGATTACATTCAAAGATGTTTTGTAGGGTGTTAATGTCACTGAAGTTTGCCTAATAATATGGGCTCGTATTGAATAACTATGGCCGTTAATTCTCAGTTCTTCAACATCTCTCACATGTTGTGCTGAAAGTATTTGTTTCCTTTCATGACAGTTTGAGGTTGGAAAGATATATTATATTTTATGCTCTCAAATCTTGTTCTTATTATAACATCCATTTGTTCAACTTATGAATATTATAAATTGTAATCAAATTCCGACAATATGACTCATTTTTTCGAATTCTCCACTTGATTTTGATAGAAATTATCAAAACATTGCTTATCATCTAGCTGTGGTTCAATTCACGGGTCCCGAAATGTAGCGGTCACTAGGGAGGGCCATTGTCGTTCACACAGCGAATAAGACCAGAGGAAGTAAAAAGCCAAGAGGGGGTGATAATGGGGCGCTTCATTATTATTCTCTTTATGTACACATGGTGGGCTGGTTCCGAAAAACCCGTGCACGTAGGCCTCTTTACTTGGGCCCATTGTGAGTCCACGTGATCTGAGAATCTGCTGGGCATACCGATTTCTCTGACGAAACACAGCAGTTTTCTCAGCTGAATCTCTTTGACATCTTCTGGGTTCAGAATTATGCTATCCAGGTTGATCTCCCTCTGGTGCACCAGAGCAAGCACTCAGTAAGGATGTGCGACGATGTCTCTTCATCTACCAGGCAACATCTGCATAAGGGATCATTTGTGATCCCGATGAGTTCCATGTGCCTGTTCAGGTGATTTTGTCCCGTTAGGAGCCCAGACACAGTCCTGATATCCAATCTGTTGAGTGACAGGATCTCTCTTGACAGTTTCTCCGAAGGCCCCTCTATTTGGATCTTTGATTGCCTCATGCATGGCGCCTCCTGCTATGTTTTGATGAACTGCTTCTGCAGCAGTCCCTCCATGTTCGGGATGGCCATGCTATTGGGTATTCCCAAGATTGGTTCCGGTCCGACCGGAGTCTTTCCCGATCCAATCATGGCTATTATGACTGCTTCTTCGTTCTCAGGAACACATGTGAGACCCGGTACCCATATGAGAATGACCTTCCTTTTTTTTGCCAACGTTCTATGGCGTTTCTACACTCGAACACCAATTTGAATGTGATGTTGTTTGATCCTATCGCCATGATTGCTGCCTTGCTGTCCAAGTAGATGAGAATAGGTCGTCCAACTGGTGTCGGAGCTTTCCTGAAGCCAGGTGAGTATAGCATATATTTCGGCCTGGAATGCTGAGGCGTATTTGCCTAGAGAAACTGAGATTTCTTTCTTTGTACCTTCCTTGTATACTCCTGCGCCGGACATTCCTACAAGTCTTGATTCATCTGTAAACCTGGTTGATCCGTAGACAGAGGGTCTGCCGGGGGCAGCGTCTTTCTATTCATCCCTCGTGGGAATGATTATTTTTTTAGTCCCTTTTTAAAATTCAGAACCGGCGGGATGCTATCTTTTTCCATTTGTAGGATTGGGCAGACCTCCTTCGCTTTGTCCCAAGTATTGGAATGTCCATGGTCTGCCTCCGTGCCAATCCATTGGCCTGTACCTTGGATTCTGTAGGCAGTACGCATGGCTTCATGTTTAATGACTAGGTGGCAGTCCTAGCGGAACTTTTAGAGCTCTGGCGTCGTCCTCATAGCACCTGTCATTCCTAGGCAAGCCAGTCTTTGTACTTCATCTAGTTCTTTCTGGACTTGCTTCTTGTGGTGCCGGTCCACCAAACGATGGACCCGTGCGTTAGCGTCGGGCGAATTATCGCCGTATATATCCAATGTAGGGTTTTTGGTGTCAAGCCCCACGTCTGGCTGAGGGCTCTCCTGCATGCCCAGTAGGAGCAGATTTTCTTCTTGGTGCGATTTTAAATCTGCTCGTTCCAGGTCTATGATGACTCCAAGGGGTTCCGTCGACCCTTTGTACGGAAGCTGTCTTCCTGAAATCTGGAAGAATTCCTATTTTGCGTTTCTTGGTAGAAAGTACAAAGTCCGCTTTTTCTGGATTGACTCTCAACCCTCCGGTAGAATACCACTGTTCCACTCTGCTGAGAGCTGTCATGATGAATACTTCCAGCAGGTTTACCGGTTGGTCTTGAGCAGCAAGACCAAGTCGTCTGCATACGCTTGTGTGTACAGCCCTGACTCATTTAGCTCCGTGAGAAGCTCGTTAACCACGAGGCACCATAATAGGGGTGACAGAACTCCTCCCTGTGAACACCCTCTTGATACCTTGGCAGCGACAGTTCTCCCGTTCAGTTCTGTCGTTAGCACTCGCTGCGATAGCATGGCCTCGATCCACCTGATCAGGGTTGGATCGACCTCATGCCGCGCCGCGGCATGGCAGATAGACTCAAATGACGTATTGTCAAATGATCCTTCTTCATCAATGAAGACGCCAGTAGATATGCTATGCCGGTACGAGCGCAACCCCTATTTTGGGGTGGGTTTTGGCGAGCGGTTGAGGGGGTGGTTTTCGGGTGGGGGTAGGGATGATGGTGGCGGTCTTGGGCGGTTCGTTGTGGGAGGGGTTTGTGAAAAAGATGGCGGTGAGAGGGGTGGGGGTGGTTGTATGTGGGTAGGGGTGGGGGATGAGTGGCCTGTGATTGGTCGGAATGGTGGCAGCCATGTTGTGTATGGGAGTGTGTGATTGAGAGTGGGAGGTGGGGAGAGCTGTGATAGGTCGTGGGCGTGGTGATAGCCGCCGGCCGTTATCCAATAGCCGAGCAGCATATTGAAATGGGGGTGTCAACCAATATCCGTCAACGGCATTGGTTGGGAGGAAGTTTCACGTGATCAGTGAATGGCGGCGGCC
>JAFIRS010006562.1:0-30000 GCA_018342105.1 Gonioctena quinquepunctata | reverse complement strand
GTATATTGTATATTGTATATTGTATATTGTATATTGTATATTGTATATTGTTATTTTATATTGTATATTGTATATTGTATATTGTATATTGTATATTGTATATTGTATATTGTATATTGTATATTGTATATTGTATATTGTATATTGTATAATTGTATATTGTATATTGTATATTGTATATTGTATATTGTATATTGTATATTGTATATTGTATATTGTATATTGTATATTGTATATTGTATATTGTATATTGTATATTGTATATTGTATATTGTATATTGTATATTGTATATTGTATATTGTATATTGTATATTGTATATTGTATATTGTATATTGTATATTGTATATTGTATATTGTATATTGTATATTGTATATTGTATATTGTATATATATATGTATATTTATATTTTATATTCCATAAACCTTTCGAAAAATATTCTGTAGATATATTTTATGAATGTTGTAACGAATTTTTCGTTACTTCCTTATACATAACCAATTTCTCATAACGTTTCCGATTATCTTTACGGTGGAACGGGTCAGTAGTCACTGCTCAGGTCGTGAAGAGTGAGCCTTTGTTGTCGTCTCGTGAAAATGGTATCGTGACAGTTGTATTCATGTCGTCAAGCTGTGTTTTTTCCAAGTGTTTTTCGATAGAGAAAAACCAAGAACAGTTTGTGAAAAAAACCCAGGTAGATTGGTGATTTCGTCGAACCGAAAGGATAATCGATCTCTTTCTTGATTTGAACGTCGAGATAGGCAGGTGGACTGAGTGAGTTGATTTTGGTATGTGTACGATCTATAAGTTAAATAAGTTTCACTGCTGGAGTTTAATTGAGTAATATTATTCTCTTTATCTTTCAATGAATGTTGTAGCTGATTAGCATTTTCTTCTTTTTCCTTATGCTGGTAATATTAGAATTCTTGGATATACCGCATGGTAATTTTTGAAGGTTAAATATATATATTTCGGCCATTTTGACAAATCATTCAAAGTACCCATATATTGTGGCTAACGTAACATCTGTTCCGAATATTGGGAACTGATTTTTTTTTAATTGGAAATCAGTTCTACGCTTTTGCATTTTTTAGGTACCAAGTAATTGGTAATTTCGAATGGACTAGAGCTTACCTACCTCACACGACCACCGGTTTGTTCCAAGGATTTCAATTGAAGTGAAGGGCGAATTCGATTGTTCTGGGACATTTTGGAGTGACTAATAGGACGGCTCTCTGGTAAGCAATTTTCTTTATTTCATAACTATATGTTTATGAGAGTAATTTTCTTTTCCCTTGAGAAAGAATTGCTTACAGAGAGAGTTGTACCTCTGGCCTAACGGTCTCAGAACACTCGATTCGATTCAATATATGCCTCCAGCGTAAAGTTGATTTCCGTTAAATAAATTTCTTATATCTATTACTCCATTCAATTCCCAGTGTGGCTTATTTGATTTTTGATCGTTGCAGAGTCAATTCACTTCAGTTACTACCTTATCGCCAAGAGCAGGGAGATTCATTCTAATTTTTGAGAATTACCTGTTTATCGATTTGAAAAGGGAATTGCCGCCCTATTTCAAAATTATTTTTATCTAAGAGAGTTGTGCCCACTGAAAGACGTGAGGTCTCCCTCTTCAGTTTATCTTTGAAAATTCTTCAATCAAAAGAATTATTTAACATTATCTTTATCTAAGAGAGTCGTGCCCACTGAAAGACGTGTGGTCTCCCTCTTCGGTTTATCTCTGGAAATTATTCAATAAAAAGAATTATTTCACTTTATCTTTATCTAAGAGAGTCGTGCTCACTGAAAGACGTGTGTCTCGCTCTTCTTATATTGGCTGAAGAGTATACTTTTACTCTGACTATTGTCTTGGTTCAGAAACCCTATATTTTTTGTAGCTCACTAGCGTATTTTGGTTATAACGCTATATTTTCCTTCGGCACTTGCTTTAAAATAGTAGATTTTTTCTCTGGCAATTTTAAAGTATTTTGCTTTAAAATACTATATTTTTTCTCTGGTAAAATTTGAAGGAAATTTTTATATTTCTTTTGGAATACCTTTCCTCATTAATTTTTTTACCCTTCTGGTACATAGAATCACCTTATGAAAACTTACTTGTTTCAAAATTTAACTGAATTTGATTTTAAATTTAACCAATTTTTTTACATCACGTTTTGGGTTGGTTTGTTTTTTGTGTATTTTTTTAATTTTTAATATTTTTTTTTTTTATTATTTGAAACATAAAACTTGAGGTTCAAAGGATATCCTTCGTTCTCCCTTTTTTGTACATATTTTGATTCCTATCATCTTCTTCGCATGATATATACCACGGAGGGAACCCATCTACGGAGACGGAAGGACTAGTAGCCTGGGAGGTCTTACAGCACATCAATATCAGCACTGGTCCGTGAAGATCAACTAAATTCACGCCGATAAGGGGGTCTGAAATCAACTATCGAACCACCCAAGACCATCTTCATTGTAACCGCTGAAACCAAGTTCCTCCTAGAACCGCTGTGACCAGCTTCAAGAAACTAGCCTTCATCTCTCTCGCTCAAGATCTCCGAAGGTATATTTGTGGCACCAACAACTGGAGGAATCATAGGTGTAAATGTTCGAGTTTTGATCAGAGTCAAAAATACTGGTTTTTTATGTAATTTTTCAATTCTTTTCAAGAGAAGTTCAATACTCTTCTAGTATTTGTTAATATTTGTTTATATATCTTGTTTAATAATTTCAATTCCATCTGGAATAAATTTGTTAAGTTGATTTATTGCATATTTATTTGCCTTCCCATACAAGCTAGGTAACATTTATTTAATTTTATTTATCTTTGACTTTTGTCTTAAGCAAGTCTGGCGCCCAACTCTTGAACTAGTCAAGTTAATTAATGTATAATTTTTTTAGTGGCCAATTTGATTAACTAGGAAAAGTCATTAATTGAACCTTACTCACGGCCTAAGCGTATCCATCTGAGCAGCCTATCGGCAAAGTGATTTCACCTTCTTAAATTTGAATCATATAATTTAAAATCTGGGGTTCAGAAGTAAGGGGTGTTGCAATGTTTCACTGCACCAAGAAATTTTTCAAAAATCTCTAATAAACGTTTCGATGGACGATTTTCAGTGCTGAACTTGATACTGAAAATATTTTGTAATTGTTTTATTTGAATGTATTATTTGATTTATTCGATATTCCACAAAATATTGTCGAAATATTTCTACAGGACTGTACAGCAGGTAATTCAAAAGGAGATGAACAAATATGTTTCAAATATATCGTAATCCTCTTCATGAAAAAAATTATTGATGAATAATTCGGAGATAACTGCAAGAAATCTTCCAGAAAATATTTCATTAATATTTTAGTTGGAGATTTGTGAATGTAAAATGAAACTGGGCATATTTCATGAAAAAGTTCAATAAACATTTCTGAAAGATTTAAAAAAAAATTTTAATATTTCTTGCCAAGATACTTGAAACATCCATGAAATATTTCCACGGGATATTAAATTTAAATTTTAACGTTTTTATTCATCTCCAGATTCCTAAAATTTCTCAGAAATATTTTGTGAAATATTTCATGAAATATTCCCAGTTTCATTTTACGTTTGCAAATCTCCAACTAAAATATTATTGAAATATTTTCTGGAAATTTCCTTGCATAATCTTAATAATTCATTAAATTAATCTTTCACTGAAAAATTTACGAAATATTTTATATATATATATATTTGTTTATCTCCATTTAATTTTCCTGCTGTACAATCTTTCAACAATATTTCGTGGAATATTCAATAAAACATTCATAAAATATTTTCAGTTTCAAGTTCCAGCTCCAAGAATCATCCACCGAAATATTTATGAAATATGTTTGAAATATTTCTCGTAACAATCTCGGAATTTGTTTTTTTTTAAAAAAAAATTTTGAATTATTATCTTTTTCTTTCGTCTGCAAATCTTCCGTTGGAATTTATGGAAGATTCTTTGAATATTTCTTGAAAACATATTGAAATATTCATAAAATATATATATACGGAATATTTATTGAAAAATGTATGAAATATTCAATACATATATCCTCATCTCCATCGAAATTTCTCTTCATGCAATATTGCAAAAATCTCCCAAAAAGATTTTGTGGAATATTCCATGAAATATTAATGAGTCATTTAAAGGAATATTCCGTAAAATATTTATGAAATAATCCGTCAATGATTGCAAAAAATTCCATACCGTGAAATATTTCATAAATCTTTTAAAAATATTTTGAAATATTTTACTGCAATATTCCATGCTGTGTGGGAAGAGGTCAATTTCTACCATGAGTTTTTTGTAAACGTCATTTTGACTAGCCCATCTTTTGAAAAAATCAATGGGATTTCTTTTGATTGAGTTATGAATAATCAAAAGTGATTAGCATTAAACTTTCAAGACTCAAGACCATGATACTTGTTATAGGGTATAATGAAATATCAGGAATTTTTTTTACTGCTTTCCAGCATTATCAGAATCCTGTTGTTCACCGAATCATGAAATATAATCAGGGAATAGTGAATGAGCAACTTTGAGAGAATAACTGCAGATTTTCTTCTTTATCTTTTGAATTTTCTCAGGGTGTAAACAAATAATGATTATCAGTTCCACTCCAAGAGATTCAACTTTATTGAGTAGAATTAATTTGAAACTGAATCGATGGTATATAAATGAACAAGTTCTACTTTATATTTTTTTTCCATTCGTTAACATACACGCATGTTCTGTCTACAGCTCAGCTCTTCTTTCCTATTTAAATCAGTAGTTTTGACTTTTTCTCCCAGTTTCTTAAGTACTTGTTGATAAAAATTTTCACATATAGGTCACTTCTCCACAATATCCTTTTTTTGAATACACATTTTGGTGGCAATATCAAACATGTTTCACAATTCCCCATTATTATCTTTTCAAGAAGTATTGATGAATATACTGACACCCAACTTTCCAAATTGAGAGCTTCATTAGCTTCAACAACAATGGAAATTGTAGACAGACAGACGGGCAGGTGATACCATTAGTGATCCATTTTTGGTCAGCACTGGTACAAGTTATTTCGTGCACGTCCCCACAAGGTGAAGTTTGGTATGATTCTGAGTGTGAAAGTGCAATCAAAGTACTTGTGAGGTCTGGACCCATGAAGTGGAGTACAGTTATATTCGTGTGCAAATGTATGTTAACTAATCC
This sequence comes from Gonioctena quinquepunctata, assembly GCA_018342105.1. Taxonomy (NCBI): domain Eukaryota; kingdom Metazoa; phylum Arthropoda; class Insecta; order Coleoptera; family Chrysomelidae; genus Gonioctena; species Gonioctena quinquepunctata. The sequence continues at coordinate 24,781 of JAFIRS010006562.1, read as the reverse complement.
ATTATGAATACTAGTAAGGTCTAACCCATGCCAAGTCGTTAAGAAAAAAAGAACTCAAGACTAAGTAAGTCACTCAATTTTTTTTTTTTTTCAATTTACCACGTAAAGTTGAAATCGACGAGGACATCTGAATGCATTATACATTTGTCAACCATCTGAGGAAAAATGTAGTTCATAGAAAATAATTGGTGATAAGCGAACCACATTCGTATTGTAAAAAAGGTTCTATGGTGCCCAGAGGCTATCGTATATATCTCCCACTATTACCAATATCACAAGAAGATAATTTCTTTTATAATTTTTTTTGGGGGAAAAGTCATTTCAAATAGCTCATATTTCGATAGGATCGGTAGGATTCCTTTGGATGGAGTTTTGAATAATGAACTGATTGGCATAAATCTTCACTTTGTTACCGTGTATAATGAAATAACAGGAACAAAAATATACCTCTTTCCAGCATGATCAGAATCCTGTTGTTCGTCGAATCATTCAATCTAACCAAAGAATAGCAAAAGAGTAACTTTTGGGAAAGTACCTGCAGATTTACTTCTTTCTCTTTCGACTTTCCTCAGAGTGGAAACGATTAATAATTTTCAGTCCCATGAGTAATTTGTAATTTTTTCAACCTGTACTTATAAATGGTTGAATGAATATCATAGGTAACTAAAAAAGAAGGAATACAATCCGGTTTACCGAAAAAGAGATAATGTGGATTTTGGTGAATATAATAAACTCATTGAAAAATATTTCCTCAATTTCAGGGGTTTTAATTAAACTTCATTTAAGATGTTATACTGGTTGCCGACAAAACATTCCATTAAAAATATATCAAAATATGGGTTTTGAATCGTTTTATAAATGACAAAACTCAGCCACCATGATAAATGATCGAGAAAACAACCTAAATATCAACTTTGAGTCGAATCCTATCATAATATCAATATTCATACGCCGCTAATAATGTCACAATTTGTCCTGCATCTACAATTTACCAATAAAAATTTGAAATTCATTTCAATACCTAGTTAAACAGACCTGTGTGATTTCTAAATGAAAGCTGAATTACAAGATTCCTCCCAGAGTAATAAGTAAAGCTGATATAAAACATTTAGTAGAAATGGCAAGGTTATATACCTACTATTCTGAAATGTCTTTCACCTCAGTAAATGTAAAAATCTCAACTTTATTAAATACATTAATTTTCAAACTGAATCAATGGTTAATGGATAAGTTCTACATAAGTTTTTTTATTTAGGTAAAATGGTGGTCTGTTTTTTCCCCAGTTTCTTGAGTTTTTCTTGATTTTTTTAAATTTTTGTTCACCAAGCAATTTCTTTTTCACCTTAATAGCAATAATTTTCTGGCAATATCGAACATCTTGCACAATACACAAAATATATATATATATATATATATATATATATATATATATATATATATATATATATATATATATATATATATATATATATATATATATATATATATATATATATATATATATATATATATATATATATATATATATATATATTGTTGTGTTACTGGTGAAGAGTTTTGAGAATTTCACGTTGAAAGTTAAATGAAAACGTATATTCAAGTAATGTTGTTATAAAACGTAATTGAATTAATTATAATTTGACAAACGTCTTGTTTTCTTCGTTGTCAGTGGACTGTGTCGTTTTTTCCTTTTCCTAGCAACGGTCAGAGCCTTGGTATCCGGGTTCTGCCATGGAATGCGAATGTTGCGATATTTAGTGCAACATAATAGCCCCCACCTTGAAACACTCCAGGGTTTCAATATGAAGTCACAATTGATTTGGAAGAACGCAGATCTTAACAACTGGACGTTCAACTTCACTCGTGGCTGTTTTGATGGTAACAGAACGTATGATGGCATCAGCACCCTTATGATTTTGCAGAATTCTGCTCAGTTTACATTTCATGGGTGGTAATCCATCTTCTTTGATGAGCACCCAAACATCCAATTTCAAGAAGCCGAGGATGGTGTGTTTTCCATTTCACTCTAGTTTGTAGATGCGAGATATATTCTTTGTTCCATCGGGACCAGAAGTGCTGGACGTGTTGTGTACGTTGAAATCTGGAGAGTCGGTTTTCCTTGAGATCCATTAGGTTGGGCGATGGTATAGCTGTCAGACTTTCTTCTATCAGGAAATGTACCGGGGTAAGGGGAGTTAGGTCATTTGGATCGGTTGACATGAGGTATAATGGACGGGAATTGAGACATGCTTCTATTTGACATAAAATAGTATTGAACTCTTCAAAGGTTAATGAACCGTTACCCATCATTCGCTTTAAATGATATTTGGTTGATTTAACACCGGCTTCCCAAATACTACCAAAATGTGGAGCACTGGGAGTAATGAAATACCACTGAACATCCTCATTTGCGAGTTGTTTTGTAATGTGATCTTCAGAGGAATCGAAAAAAAGTTTCATTAGCCCCTACAAATGTGGTACCATTATCCGAATATATTTCAACGCATTTACCCCGCCTGGACATGAAACGACGAAGACATGCCAAAAAACTTTCAGATGTGAGGTCACTAACGACCTCTAAATGTATAGCCTTAGTGGCGAGATAAACAAATAATGCAATATATGCTTTAGAAGTTTTGAAATTTCTACCCTACGTATAAGAAATGGTCCCGCGTAGTCTACTCCAGATATAGAAAATGGACGCGATGGATTGATTCTTGATGATGGGAGGTTGCCCATGACATATTCTTGAGGTTTAGCCTTATATCTGAAACATCGTAAGCAGTTATGCACGACCCTCTTAACTAAATTTCGACCAGATAATGGCCAAAATCTCTCTATGATCAAAGCCAGAAAAGCTTGAGGACCGGCGTGTGAAAGTCTAATATGTTCTTGATGGACAATTATTTAAGTCAAATGTCCATTTGGGGGAAGAATCATAGGGTGCTTCTTTGAAAATTCAAAATAAGATTTCTCTTATCGTCCACCCACACGAATCACTTTGTTTTGTTGATCGTAAAATGAATTTAAGCTTAAAAGTTAACTCTTATTATGTACTGGTTTGGATTGTGATAATTTATGATTATCATCAGTGGAATGATAACGTTGTATGATTTTAACAAGGAAATAAAGTGACTCCTCAAGTTCAATTGTTGTTAAAGAACCATTAAGTTTAATTTCGTTTTTATGTTTGATATTATTCAAAAATCTTAAAAAATACGCGAATATGCGTTGCAACTTCATTATAGAGGAGTATGGATCAATCCTAGTGAGAACATATGCAATGAAGTCATTAGATATATTAACCAATGTAACAGCTTCACTGCGGATGTCTGGCAATTCAACAGGTATTATGAAAGTTGTAGATATCTCATTAGAAGGCCAGCTTGATTCATGCTGTGTTATCCATGAAGGACCATGAAACCAGAGTTCAGATTTCAATAAATCGAGTGGAGTCAATCCGCGTGACAGTAAGTCGGCAAGATCCTCATGAGTGCTTATGTATTTCCAGCATTCGAGCTTTGTAAGATTTTGAATCTGTGCTACCCGGTTGGCTACAAATGTTTTCAGTGTGTGTGGAGGCGTGTTGATCCACGAAATACAAATTGTAGAGTCACACCAATAAATGATGTTGTCGAAATCAGAAATACACAATCGCACCTTATCAATAAGCTCAGCAAGCAAAAGTGCTCCAGACAATTCCAATCTAGGAATAGTCAAGAGTTTCAATGATGCTACGCGAGTTTCAGTGCAATATGAATTGGAAGTGCAATATACAGTTTTTGAGGCATCACAGAAACCATGAAGTTGTGTCGATACAGGATTGGGGCATGATGCTTGTCGAGGTATTTTTATTGCATTGCGATGTTGCAATTGTGATTGATAATCTGACCAAGTAGTATGTAAATTACTGAGGAGTGATTCATCCCAGGCAACTTAAGTTTCCGAAGCTTCCGAAGAATGATCTTTGCTTTCATAGTAACGGGTGAGAGTAATCCAAGTGGATCAAAAATGTGTGCAGTTAGTGATAAAATTTTACGTTTCGTTATTTTTATGTTGCTATGTGAAATATTGATGGAATATTGTGAAGAATAATTTACTGATTTGTTGAAAATATAAACAGGATGTTCATAAAATCAGATGTGGAATCATCTGCGACTGAAAGTGAGATTGCTTCTTGAAAATGTGTTTCCCTTTTTCCGGTTCCGGAAAAATAGATTTTCGTCGACAAAAATGTATTGAAGACCTAGTGAATGCGATGTCTCTCCTGCGTCAATGTTACGAATGATTTCTGGTGAGTACTCTCTTTTGGAAAACATTCTTCTTTGCCTCATTCATCTTTATGAGTTCTTAATTAAGACTGGAATAGAAAATCGAATAACTATCTGAATGGAAATGCAAATTTTCAATTTCAGATTTTTTCTTTTGAGTTAGGGTCTTTTCAGAATATCTATCAGATGTAGTTCAATGTCCAGCGTGGCTTTAGCCGGGGAAGTAGTTGTTTTCCGTTAGACATTCACAAAAAATAACTTCATTTTAATCGTGGATTTTTCAATTCACAGAAAAATCTTTCTATCAATATTCAATTGAGAATGTTTCCCTTTTCAAATAATTTACTGGATTCCATAATAATCCGAGTGTTTTACTTCGGTCATCGTTTCCAATATGTAACATGCTGGAATTATAAGCAAAGAGAAGGTGTTTATCATTTGAAATCCATTTCCTTAATAGAAATCCGTAAGAAAGTCAAAGTTTTGTAATATTTTCTCTGATGTAGATGATTTCCTCAATAGTATCAGCACCTGTTAGAAGATCATCCACATAAAAGTCATGCAAAATAATATTAGCAGTTTGAGGAAATTCATTTTTATGACGATATGAAATTTCTTGCAAAGATCTGATTGCAAGAAATGCTGAAGATGCTAATCCGTACGTTATAGTTTTCAAGACGTACACATCAATATCACTTTCAGGTTTGAAACACCATAAACATTTTTGGAAATTGAATTGTTTTTCATTTATCAAAACTTGACGGTACATTTCAGTTATATCAGCATTCAAAACATAATTGTGTCGTCAAAACCTCAACAAAATATCAATCAGATTATGTTGAATACTTGGACCTACCATCATAATGTCATTGAGAGAAACACCGGACGTAGTTTTTGCCGAGCCATCGAATACTACTCGAAGCTTCGTGGTAGTAGAGTTGTCATTCAATACACAGTGGTGTGGGAGAAAGAAGCCCGTTTCATCGTTCTGACGTTTAGCCAGTGTCATATGTTCGAGTTGATTATATTCTTGAATAAAATTATATTTTAACTTTATATCTGGTTTTTTCCCGAGTTTTCTTTAGAGATTCAAGAATTTATTGGTAGCCATGAATTTAGATTGGCCAAGAATAGAGACATGTTGTCTAAGAGGAATGGAAACAATGAAACGACCCTCCTCATTCCGACAAAGAGTATTTCTCACAATATTCTTCTTCATCGGATGAAAATCGTTTCTTTGGATAGTCTTCTAATTTCCAGAATTAAGCAACTTGGGAATCTAAGCATTGATACACTACAATAATGTGTTGTGAAATTTTGTTCCTTCGCGAATAAAGGACCTGATACCAACCAACCTAGTTTTGTTTTTTGCAGTGCATCACCTCATTTGACCTGACCAATACACAAAAGGTTCCAGAATGTATCAGCTTCGATGAGCAAGTCTATGGGAGCCGATTTATCAAAATTAGGACCGGCTAATGCTAGTTTTTTAGGAATATTCAATTCAGTTGAATGCAAAGGTGAAGTTGGTATATAGTTAGTAATCTGTGGTAATATAATACAAGATAAAGTTTTTTCAAAATTGTTGATATTTGATTTGAATCTCAATGAAACGTAGAATTAGACTTTGTTTTGCATTTGATTTATACCTGTAATCGATATGTTGGTCGAATGTTTACTCAAATGTAAAAGGTTGTACAGTTTTTCAGAGATTAAATTCACCTGACTACCATTGCCAAGCAGCACCCTACACTGATGTGCCTTGTTGAATTCATCGTAAACTTTAATTACTGCAGTAGATAGTAATATATGTGATGGGGAAGACAAGCAAGTTGTGAGAGTATGTTGCAAGGTAGGCGTACCGTCACCTGAACCTGTAGCAGCCAGAATGCTTGAGTCGTCACTACTAATGGATGTGTTATTCTCACTTGTTTCGTTATTTTGGGAATGTAGCATACTATGATGCACCTTTCCACACTTTCTACAACCTGCCGACCTACAGTCTTTTGTACGATGGCTAGAGCCCAAACAGTTCATGCATAGTCTTAAACGTTTCGCGGTATTCAATCTCTCTGTTGCCGTTAATTTATTGAAATCTGAGCACGAATACAAATTGTGATTGTTGTATAAAACACAAATCTTGTATGAAGTAGTGGCAAAAGATCTTGAATTGTTTTGAAATGCTTGTTTTGTAGCATGATGCTTAGATCCCTTGGTAGGTTCAGAATTTAATGACAATAAAATCCTACAACGATCCTTTAAAAATTCCAACAAATTTCCAAGAGAAGGTATATCTTTCGAATCAGCGCGGGATTCCCATTCACGTTTTGTCCTGTTGTCAAATTTTGTTGTTACGAGATGAATGATTGAATCATCCCAATGAGTAGTTGGTCGTTTCAGAACTTCTAATGCATTTAGATTTTTCTCAATGCCGTCTAGGATCATCTTCAAACCTTGATACGATTCATCTTTGAGCATAGGTAATTCAAAGAGAGCCTTCACGTGGTTTTCAATCAAGGCCTGTTTATTTTCAATTCGGTCCATCAGTAATTTCCAAGCAACCTCGTAATTGTCATCGCATATTTGCAACGATTTTATTTTATCCGCGGCTCTTCCTTGCAATGAGAGTCGTAAGTAGTGAAATTTTTGAACTTTTGACATAAATGCGTTCTCATGGATGAGTGATTTAGAACTATCCCTGAAAAACAACCATTGATTGAGGCTGCCATCGAATGTTGGTAGCTTCAGTTGTGGTAAGCGAATATTCAAGTTTGAACTATTGTTCAACTGTTTGTCAGAATTATTAAAACGTGACCTTTTTTCCATATCATCGTATTTTATAACCGCTCTCGAACGTATGAATTTCTCGACAGCTGAAGTAATTGCGTAAAAATCATTCTCAAATTTTTGTCTTTCATTAGAATGAATGTTTGGATAGTTTGTTTCGAAATCAGGGTCTTCAGTTTCAATTTCAAGCTGAGCGTTATTAAATTGCTCTAAAAGTTCTTCGGATTTGTTCAATCTATTCTGTGAATCTTCGATATCAACGTTTTAGGAATCTTTGACTGCATTGAAATGGTTTATGAACGGTGTCAAAGAGCCTTTGATGGTAGTTCGCTTAACCTTATTTAAATTTGACATAATAACAAATGCGAAATGTCTGATCCACCGAATATCGTATTCCGGGGGGAAATTGAGTATTATGTAAAATAAAAAGATCTTATATGTCAAATAGATTCATATGGAATGAAGGAAGGGATGTAAGGAAAAGGAAGGCACCAACCTGGTTAGTTGATTGTAGGCAAATGTTCCATCCGTGCTCGTAGAACCATGTTGTGTTACTGGTGAAGAGTTTTGAGAATTTCACGTTGAAAGTTAAATGAAAACGTATATTCAAGTAATGTTGTTATAAAACGTAATTGAATTGATTATAATTGGACAAACGTCATGTTTTCTTCGTTGTCAGTGGACTGTGTCGTTTTTTCCTTTTCCTAGCAACGGTCGGAGCCTTGGAATCCGGGTTTTGCCATGGAATGCGAATGTTGCAATATTTAGTGCAACATATATATATATATATATATATATATATATATATATATATATATATATATATATATATATATATATATATTGTCCCCAAAACGCCCGATTTCACGACGATTCGGCAAATTCACATTTGCCATCTTCAGGTGATGTCTAGAAATTCGATTGTTTCGAACTTGACCGATTTTTTCGTGTTGTGCTCCTCAATTTGTAATGGTGATTATCTTAATATGATTTGTATCAGAAATCAATAGATATAATAAAAGGGTAATGCATCATGGTTTTTTCAATTCATTTTCAATTTCTTCACCTGAGAAAAATTTTGAAAAAATCTGTAGAGAGCCCAAACCTCGTGTAATTTGAGACATCATTAGGAAATTATATTTAACACTGAGTTTTTCAGATGGCCTCTGAAAATATATTTAGTATTTGTATATACATTGAATAAATATAATTTTTCAATTTTGGTGTAGCTATTTCTTTGGATTTCACACATTGAATATTCCTTATATTTGGACACCATCGCAATTTTCTTTAGCGGATTGTATCCAAAACATGATTATTGCCTCATGCCTCAGATAATATACCTTCATTTGAAATCTAGATGAAGTTAACAACTGAAAATGATTGTTGTGAAAAAAGCGAATTCCATTTCATATTTCAGTGATCTCTCGAAGTTAATAAAAAGTATTTGAAAAATTATACTTTTTGTTTCTTTAAAGTTGAATGACAGAGTAATGAAAGAATAGAGAATCTGAATAACAAATTAAGATTATATTCTCTACCACCCCTTCCTTACCATTCATTTCTCCTCGCCCCTTCGACTGAATGAACGGTGCCTGCAAGGTTCTGATTTCCTTTTTCTGAAAATGACATAAAATGGGTTTGCAAGGATAATCCTACAACTCAAAAACATAAAATAGTTATCAAAACTTTCTCAAAATGGATCTTTCATACAAACCGTTGAGAACCTGAGTTTTCCTCAAATTCATGACAATTCCTCCTTTATTCAATAGCTACGAAAGTGGAGACAGACAACAAACTGAAGAAATCTTGAGAAATATATGAAATCATATAGAGTCGAGATCTACAAAGAGGCTGAATTTCAGTGGTAAGGAATATCGAACAGTAGGGGCTCGCATCGTCAGTCAAAGTCTTCTCTTCTGTATAATACATTGTGTTGAAATCACGACTTCGTTTGGCAAGTCTGGAATAGGGATTGAAAGAATCCAGAAAGGTTCAAAGGTAACAGAGCAATAATTACAAGAAGTACATCTCAATATAGACTTCAGCTGACCCTCAAATGTATCCACAATTTCGGAATAATGAGACAGATATCTTGTCCAAGAAATGGAAGCTTTTTGATTGACATTCATGATAACAAAATCGTTTCGCGATGGATGATTATCTAAATCTTCATGTAAAACTATGAGGAGATATCTCAGAAACTCTTCCAAAACTGCTGGGACGTTAGAATCAGAGGAAGGAACAAAATTTCTGAATAGACGGACGAAATGTGAATTATCCACCAAGAAACAGGACTCCAGATATTTTCTATCAAAGATATAAAATATTTCACTGAATCTCCTTTCATTCTCGATGTAGTCATATTTAAATCCTCCGTACAAAAACCATTATTGAAAAATTCCAACAAAACCTTGGTGCTCGAGAGACATTGGATCATGCTATTCATAAAACAGGTATTTCCTACATTCTTCAATCCTCTTGGAATATAGAAATAGAGTATCTTGTTGGTATGGCCTGCTCACTCATGTAGAACGAATAATGCATGGGTTTTGTTCCTGTGATTCAAAGAAGGTGATAGAGAAAATGATATTGATTTTCTGGATGGTACTAAGTGAATATCTTTGATGACTGATAAGTATTCCATAGGAAAATCGGGACGATAAAATAATTCATCCAGTGGATGCAATGGAGAAATGATACCCATTACAGAAGAAGCATTGCCCCTTTGAATTGCTATACTCATTCTTTGTATCGAAAGTGAGGTTCAACTTTTGTAGCGCGGCCCAATCTCCTTTCAATTTCATGAATGAAAGACAGAGATTCAGGGCCTAAGACACCAAAAGGTTCGACAGCTATTGGATGGAAGAGTCCAAGATTTTGATATTTCTTTCTTCTCAATTTCTCGCTGGATATTGCTGCAGCACCTGCGGAATCAGAAGTATTTGCTAAATGAGACGCTGCAACTGTGTCAGCACAAGTGATGTCCCATACCACATCTTTCGAACTTATGGTACTCTTGGGTTCTGGGAGCTATGTTTGGCAAAGGTATAGGTACTGACATTTCCAGAAAGTCGTGTAGTGGGGACGTTCTCGGAAGGTAGTATTTCTGTGAAATCTACCTGATAATATGTGTTTTGGGAGTTATTGGGATTATTTCTCACTTCTTTCATAATTTTTTTGCACGAATTAGTTTTAAACTCCACCAAAATTGTTTGAACAACTGATAATCAAATGAAATCTCTCTGAAAAGTGTTTTCCAGAAACAAAAACCTTGATGTTCTCTGTGTACAGAGAGAGATGCAATCAAGGATATAAAAAAATATTTTTACAAACCAACTATGAATCTTGGAATCTTGAGAAACTCAACAATATTTAAAAATATCTTGATATTATTTTTGAGTGAGATTGGCCCAACGGTTGAGAGGTGAAGTTGGTGGACAGCAGTGGCGTAGCTACCGAAGGTATACTCGCTCTTGACTGATTTTTATCTACTAATTTTCGTAATGGAAGGTAACACAAATTTTCTGTTGAAACCACTCAAAGGAAAATCTATTTTTCAATAACGATTATCTAGAAATGCATTCTCAGTTTCGAAGTTCAGAAAATATAATCCAATTATGATAAACGAAGAAAGTATGGCAACTGTGCGAAACCCAAACCCACGCTTAATAACACATGCTTTTTCGTTCACGAAACGTACGACATAATAAATATTAGTCAATATGTGAAATATGTTTCGGTTTTACTTTTAAAACTGGACACCTTCACTCAGCGAAGTAAAGGTGGAATAAGTATACAAGGTAACATCAACTCTAGACATAAAACGTAATTTGCTTTTTGTAAGAATAATATTTTGATAAAAATAACAGAAAACTTCCTGAACCTGATCGTGTTCCGCATTATATTTGTTAATATTTTATCATAAGCTGTTTCCGGTGTTCGATTCGGATAGTGATAATGAGAGGAGTAAACCCACAGTTAAATAGAAAATGTCCCCCAAAGTTCAAAATATGCGAAAGCAATGAAGTTTTGCTTAAGAACCCTGAAAGTATCGAAATCGAAATACAACGCAATATTGACCAACAAGGATGCCCCGAAAACCGTAATAAGAAGTATCCCAGATAGAACTCTATACCAGGGAGCTTCGAAAATATTAGTAGTGTATTTTATACGGATACAGATTGGAAATTGATTTTCGATCCTGAGATTTCTGTTTCGAGAACACTGCCAAGCAGAGAGGTTAGGGAAATATTGCAAGATAATAAATTGAAAATCCCAAAAAATAATCTCATAAAACAAGCCCCGAACAAAAAAAAACAACACATAAACGACAATGAGACGAAGAAATTTATCATCATGGAACAATGTATACAGAAAATACAATAGAGAGGGAAAATCGATGTCATATCTACCTAGTAAAAGGTCCATGCTAAAGCGAAATCGTACAAATTTTTTTATAATTTAGAGGGCTGAAGATGAAAGTGTCATACACACACAAGTCACAAAACCTACGCCAAAAATCAGGAAATAAACATTCTGTCAGAGACGTCAACAGCTTTGTTTATGAAATAAAAATTGCTAGGTTTTAAAATAACATAAACTGAAATGAGAATTTTTGCTGAATGAACAACTGAAAACCACTACAACACAGGAAAGTAAGCTAGGAATCTCCATGTAAGTATTATCCATCAAAATGTTCACTTGGAAGCTCTGTTGAAGAAATAATAGACATTATAAGAGATATTACTCTGACTGCAAATTCTTGTTCATAACTGAGATTTGGAAAACAGTTGAATAACCAAAATGATTTATCTATGAAAAACCAAATTAGATTCATATTCCCGTAGAAAATCGAAAGATTATGGAGGAATCGCAGTGTATGCACATAAAAGTGTCAAGTTTTGTGGTGCGAGAAGAAACTCTCCAAAAACTTGTATTCGAGTGTGCCGCGGTAGAGTGGGACTTTGGGAGAAATTCAAATCATACTTATGTCAGTCTAAGGACCACATTAGAGCTTTTCCGTCTTAGATGGTGTTGAAACATTGCTGGCTCATATAATTCATGAAAATGTATACACAATGATTGCAGGCGATACAAACATTTAAATAAAAATTTTCTTATAAACTAGATGACGTTCACAGTCACGTTCTGAATACTTCAATTTCTGATCACACTGCACAAAATGTAACATTCCAAATAGAGACACATAAAAATTATTACCAATATAAAAGTTTTCTTCTGATAAAAGCAAGACAATGTTTTTGAATTTTCTAAAAAACAAAACAAAAAAGGGAATACATTTATAAAGGAATTTATGATAGTTTATTTACTGTTATTCTCTGAAATTATATTAAATAAAACACAAATATAACAAGAATATGGATATTCCGAAAGTAGAGAATGTAAAAAACGTTGCAAGATCGTTCAATGCTATATACAATGTACATCAAATTCATTCATACACGAAACAAAAAAGGATGTGATAGTTAACTGGAATTTGAAACGTCATAAAATTATGAAAAACAATTAAGATTATCAGATAATACAATAAAGTGTATGATGGAGTTCTGCAAAGAGAGAACTGGACAGACAAATCAATACTCTGATATTGTCGTTCAGGGCAATCCTAAAAAGATAGAAAATTAAAACAATAATTTTAATATTATATCCATAGTACCCAAATTGGTTGAAAAGTGGAAAAGACATCTGTCGATTAACACGTTATAGAAAATTACCAGTCAATAGTGGTCATTGTCCACAAATAACTTGTGTGATATTTCTATTTCTAAAAAAACAATAACAAAGTAACGGTATAGATGACATACCTAGCAGCATGTTGAAAGTCCACAATAGATGGAAAACTATAGACCAATAATATTTTGCCAGTTTTCTTGGAATTATTTGAATTACTTGGAATAGTATATAAAATCCACACTAACTGCAATTTTTCGTTTCGAGAAAAGTTTGTTGGAATTTATTAAAAATGTTTAATTGCTGGACTGTAAATAAATTAGTTTCAAAGCTTTCATTTGAAACCTTACATGATGGGAGTAAAAAACCCATTTCTGGTGGCACAAGCAGTCTCCCAAAACAGATATTTAAGTAACAAAGTATTTCGATTCTGAAATTATGATTGATGATCGCCGCCGTCAAAAAGAAAGAGCCAAATCGATAAAAAAGAAAATAAATTTTATGATAAAAGTTTTCTTTTCAATGTCCAATTCAGAATGTTTTCTCTCCAACATGTCTTAGAATATTCCGTAACTTTTTTCCTGCAAAAAGTTTTCAATTCAACAATTTGAAAAGACCTTCGTTTAGTCTGGGGAGAGTTGGAGAAGTAAATACCCCACATTTGACCAACCAAATGTTTAGTTCGACCATATACAGGGTGTTATGAATTAACAAAACACACCTGCAACCCCAAACTTGTTGTTAGATTGGGAAAACAAGCATCAAGAGCATCGACTCTCTGAGGATGGTCGAACCAAGATTATTTCAGTGGAGCGGCCCACAGGAAATATCTCTTTCTCCCTATACATGGGCGTTGAGTTGTTTATTCAGGAAGTACGTACCGTTTTCAGAAAGATTCAAAAATAATAATGCATAAAGATGTTAAGAATATACATATATATTTTATGAAAGTTAACAAGATATTTCATCCGTTCTACATACGGATGAGATGATACACTATTCCAAGAATAGAGTGTAGTTTACTTGAAGATATTTTTTTATCGTTCTACAAATTAAATAGATTGATAAAACAATAGTGACATCAATTGTCAAAAACGACTGGAAATAATTAACTTTTGAAAACTTAGGGAACATAAGATTATAGAGGAACATTTAAAGACACATTCACATTATAAGGGATTCAATTTGCCCTAACATAAATACAGAAAAGAAATCAGCAGGGTCAACACTTATTCACTTGAGATGGCTTTTAAAGGACAATTAGTTTAATTGTATTATTATTTTGATTGATCCCGCTGAAATTGTTTATTTTATTTTTACTTCGCACTGTATATCAGATTAGCGATGTATGGATACGGTTTTCTATAAGGCCATGAACTTTCAATTTGAGGTTTTTCGTTGACTTACCTCGTTCTTGAAGCGTTGGTAAAGAATAGCTAATTTTGGAAATAAATATTGGTTTACTCGTGGATTCACTTGGTTGCTGTCATTACTCGAATGAACTTGATTTGAATATAATTTTTCTTACTGGCTTCTTAATTTAACTGCAAGACGACTATATTCTTACTTTTCTCATCTCTATGTCACTATATTGTGACCGAATGGAATCTAACTTCTATGTAATGACTGACTTTTTGATAGCAAGCGCCTCGTGCTTTGATATCATTCGCCTCTTTCCTTGATTCATCCGCGGATTACATTCCCACACTAGTTATCTTCACCCTGTTAGCGGCTCAATAAGTAATGGCTTGCTTCTGTCATAAGAAATGTATAAAAACAGATTCATGGTATTTAGTAGTCGAAGGGCAAGTAGGCGAGCTGTCAACAACTATTAATTCATAGAGACTTTGTTTAACAAAAAAATTCTTTAGATATGCGTAACTAGGAGGTGACGATTTATTAATAGCTCTATCGTGAAAAATTGTGATTTTTTTATAGTAATTTTCAAGTGCATTTCCTTGTCTGAACAGATGATGAAGTATTTTTAACGGGCATGTGCTTATTAGCTTGCTCGCGTATGTGTGTTTTCTATTTTCACACGGCCTTTGTTCATTCTTTTGTCGAATATCTGACTTCGGACTTTATTTTCATTCCTAGTGGATTTTGTTTTCTGGCTATAGAGTCCATATTCAGTAATATCGTGTTATTTCTTATGAATAAAAGTTTCTCTGTAATTATGGGGCATGACACCTTTAGAAAAATTAAATATAATGTATACCTTAGTGTCGAACGTAAATATTTAATATGTTCAAAAATTCCAATTCAGTACACAAACAATCACTTTACAACAATATTTCCAAACATTATAAATGGATAATTTTTTTGGTCTACG
This sequence comes from Gonioctena quinquepunctata, assembly GCA_018342105.1. NCBI lineage: Eukaryota > Metazoa > Arthropoda > Insecta > Coleoptera > Chrysomelidae > Gonioctena > Gonioctena quinquepunctata. Next base: position 9,697 of record JAFIRS010006562.1, on the reverse strand, counting down.
AAGTGTTTACGTGAGAAGCTGTTGAGATTTGTACTAATAGAGATGGGTTCTTATCTTTTCTTTTAATTCCTTCCAAAAGGTTCTCTCAAACGAATAAAGATAGCGAATGAAGTTTGTCTTTCAGTCGCAGATGATTCCACATCTTGTTAGGCTTAATGTTACGCTTTCAATAATGAATTTTTTTCTACAAGGAAATGTTGAACTGGTAAACTGAAGGGGAGCCAAAACACGAAATGAACTAAAACAGCGATTCTGAATTAATCAAAGTTTCCCAATTTCATTTCATTAGTCGAATAATTGAAAGTCATAGGGTGAAATGGACTACAAAATAACGAATTAATTGATCAGTTTGTGAATGGGGTCAATTGTTTCAATTTCAGAATTATTCTTCTCGAACTGAGAAGACACGAGAAAAACTCGAGGTAACTATGCTGTGCCTTAGATTTGAAAGAAAAATAGTTTGGGCCATTTCCATCAATCTGACCACAATAAATTGTAATATATAGCATTGTTATTTTTTCGAAAAGAAAACTTATGTGATCACGAGGTGTATCATTATAGTATCATTGGACGAATTTTATAGTGTACTGTAGGGTGTTCCAGAAATGAGTGCCATAATTTCAAACACGTATTCATCCTATCATAAGCAACAATTGAGTATTGCCATTACATTTTTTAAACTAAGATGTTTGTTGTTTTGTTCATGGCTTGGAGCCTGAGGAACGTATTTATACGAACCTTTGTTGAATGATTCACTCTCGACTCTTGTTCACTCAACTGAGAATATCAGTGGAATGTACATAATTATCAAATTGATCTTGAAATAATAAGTTTCCACTTATAGCTTGAATGTTGATAATGAGACAAATAGCAATGAAACTCACAAATTGACTCTACCTTTTTATAACAAAATCAGTGTTTCGAATGTTTCACTGTTCGCCATTTTCATATTATATGGGTCCTACTCTCATTCGGTGACATTTAAAAATGAATGAAAATTCCGTTGAGGCATTTACTCACACGACAATAACTGCATCGGTATTTGACTGCGATTATCATAAGCCTTCTATTTTTATGAAAAGTTCGCATAATGATGTGCCCAGCATTGAAAATATTCTCGCGGCAGCACTGTTGCCATTTTTGAAGGTGACAACGCATCCGCTGATTAACGGAAGTGACAACGTCAAAAATCAAACCTCAAATGACAGCGACGCTAGCGCTAGTAATATACGGTTGAACTAAAACTTTTTGAATGGGTGGAAAGGGGTCCCAGTGACCTCTGGACACATTTTTGATATGATAATCCTTGGAACTTCTAGAACCTATCTGGCCAAAAAACAAGGCGAAACGTTATCACCTCCGAAATCGGAGATGACAACATTATATATGAGGTGACAACGTTGTTTGAGTTTTCGTTTTTGAAGTGACAAGGTACCCTTCATCTATATATATCATCTATATATATATATATATATCCTAAATTCTTGACCACATATGTTTATATTCTTTATTTTCTCGGAATAAGGGCCTTAGTCAGTCTAGACTGACTAAGGCCCTTATTCCGAGAAAATAAAGAATATATATATATATATATATATATATATATATATAAAAAGGATCAAATTATAGATAGCGACACCTATAATCTGTGTGGTGAAGCTTAGACCTGTTATCGTGGAATTTTGAAGACACGAGATTTCGTGAAACTTCAATAGGTCACCGACAGATGTCAGCATAGGCCAACCCACGATACCAATAGTCGTACTCCTCGTGCGTTAACGCAATCCAAATAACGAGAATATGAGAAATCTGTTAGGAATCCAAGAGAAATCACCATCCGTCTACAGCCTGTTTCATGGTTTCCCAATCATCAGGACGGCTTGTGGTCTCACATTCATATCAGATATCTCGTGTGGTTATCACCTATCGGTACGTACAAAACTGTAAAAAGGATCAAATTATAGATAGCGACACCTATAATCTGTGTGGTGAAGCTTAGACCTGTTATCGTGGAATTTTGAAGACACGAGATTTCGTGAAACTTCAATAGGTCACCGACAGATGTCAGCATAGGCCAACCCACGATACCAATAGTCGTACTCCTCGTGCGTTAACGCAATCCAAATAACGAGAATATGAGAAATCTGTTAGGAATCCAAGAGAAATCACCATCCGTCTACAACCTGTTTCATGGTTTCCCAATCATCAGGACGGCTTGTGGTCTCAAATTCATATCAGATATCTCGTGTGGTTATTACCTATCGGTACGTACAAAACTGTAAAAAGGATCAAATTATAGATAGCGACACCTATAATCTGTGTGGTGAAGCTTAGACCTGTTATCATGGAATTTTGAAGACACGAGATTTCGTGAAACTTCAATAGGTCACCGACAGATGTCAGCATAGGCCAACCCACGATACCAATAGTCGTACTCCTCGTGCGTTAACGCAATCCAAATTACGAGAATATGAGAAATCTGTTAGGAATCCAAGAGAAATCACCATCCGTCTACAGCCTGTTTCATGGTTTCCCAATCATCAGGACGGCTTGTGGTCTCAAATTCATATCAGATATCTCGTGTGGTTATTACCTATCGGTACGTACAAAACTGTAAAAAGGATCAAATTATAGATAGCGACACCTATAATCTGTGTGGTGAAGCTTAGACCTGTTATCGTGGAATTTTGAAGACACGAGATTTCGTGAAACTTCAATAGGTCACCGACAGATGTCAGCATAGGCCAACCCACGATACCAATAGTCGTACTCCTCGTGCGTTAACGCAATCCAAATAACGAGAATATGAGAAATCTGTTAGGAATCCAAGAGAAATCACCATCCATCTACAGCCTGTTTCATGGTTTCCCAATCATCAGGACGGCTTGTGGTCTCAAATTCATATCAGATATCTCGTGTCGTTATCACCTATCGGTACGTACAAAACTGTAAAAAGGATCAAATTATAGATAGCGACACCTATAATCTGTGTGGCGAAGCTTAGACCTGTTATCGTGGAATTTTGAAGACACGAGATTTCGTGAAACTTCAATAGGTCACCGACAGATGTCAGCATAGGCCAACCCACGATACCAATAGTCGTACTCCTCGTGCGTTAACGCAATCCAAATAACGAGAATATGAGAAATCTGTTAGGAATCCAAGAGAAATCACCATCCGTCTACAGCCTGTTTCATGGTTTCCCAATCATCAGGACGGCTTGTGGTCTCAAATTCATATCAGATATCTCGTGTGGTTATTACCTATCGGTACGTACAAAACTGTAAAAAGGATCAAATTATAGATAGCGACACCTATAATCTGTAGATGGATGGTGATTTCTCTTGGATTCCTAACAGATTTCTCATATTCTCGTTATTTGGATTGCGTTAACGCACGAGGAGTACGACTATTGGTATCGTGGGTTGGCCTATGCTGACATCTGTCGGTGACCTATTGAAGTTTCACGAAATCTCGTGTCTTCAAAATTCCACGATAACAGGTCTAAGCTTCACCACACAGATTATAGGTGTCGCTATCTATAATTTGATCCTTTTTACAGTTTTGTACGTACCGATAGGTAATAACCACACGAGATATCTGATATGAATTTGAGACCACAAGCCGTCCTGATGATTGGGAAACCATGAAACAGGCTGTAGACGGATGGTGATTCCTCTTGGATTCCTAACAGATTTCTCATATTCTCGTTATTTGGATTGCGTTAACGCACGAGGAGTACGACTATTGGTATCGTGGGTTGGCCTATGCTGACATCTGTCGGTGACCTATTGAAGTTTCACGAAATCTCGTGTCTTCAAAATTCCACGATAACAGGTCTAAGCTTCACCACACAGATTATAGGTGTCGCTATCTATAACTTGATCCTTTTTACAGTTTCGTACGTACCGATTGGTAATAACCACACGAGATATCTGATATGAATTTGAGACCACAAGCTGTCCTGATGATTGGGAAACCATGAAACAGGCTGTAGACGGATGGTGATTTCTTTTGGATTCCTAACAGATTTCTCATATTCTCGTATATATATATATATATATATATTTTATATATATATATATGTTGTTATGTTAGGTAATGTTCATAAAACAATTAAAATGATAATCCTTTATTATTATAAGGTATTCAAGTTATCGTGGTTCATGCTATGTTTGTTTTACAGTTTTTCTATACTAGTCTAGAAATTTATACCATGCTTTGTCAACGCATATGTATCAAAAAGTCAGTCGTGAAGTATCTGTATTGTCATGAGTATGTGACCAACAATACATTCATTTTGAATACACAATAAAAATAATATGAAAATTTAAAATCATGAAAAAACATTGTACCTCAAGTAGATGAAATGGTATACAAGTTGGAACATCCTGTATGGTGAATCATATCAGGAGGAAACCCAACAGCAAGATGTCAAAAACAATGCGAGGCAAACAATGAAATATAAGAATTATAAACACAGAAAAATGTCAAATATGAATTTTATCCAAATTTGTACATAGTATATAAGGTTTAGAATTAGATATTGTAAATAAAATCATTAGAATAAGTTAGAATAACAAACAGCGATATAGGAAGTGGCAATAAATCTTAAAATTCGTGAAAAGAAACAAAATGTGTGTGTTGCCAAGAGAAAATGTAACAAGCTAGAGGAGAAGAAAATTGAAATGTAAAAACGAAACCAGATACAAAATTTACAGATAAAAAGATAACAAAAATCAAGATTTAAACAAGCAGAACTATCTAAAACCGCTATATAACTGATTCACATACAAATGGAAAAATAAGCAAACCAGAGGAAACCACTTACCTCATTGAAATAACAAAGTCCATGCCATTCCCAGGAACAAAAAAAAGGCTCTTTGCAGTGTAGCTATATGTTCGAGTAAGCACGAACACTTCCAAGAGACAGGAGAACACCATCGAGGAAAAATTGCAAGGTATTTCAAAAGCTGAACTGAATACAGTGCAACGTATCAGATTCAGAAACTTATATTGGTTATCTGATCACTTGCGTCCTTTCTTTTGAACATTTGATGAATTTTCGATGCTCACAGACTTTTCATAATATACAAATGTTCATTCAACAAGTATTTATCATACATAAACTAGTTTTCATCATTTCATATCAGTGTTTTTCAGTTAGATAGGTTATATTTCGCAGTTCAATTTTAAGGATTTATTCAAATAAAAACAAGTATTTGACGATTTTCTGCAACCTATGTTCATCTTTTGAACACCTAACCATATTTTTCGCCACAATACATCATATTTGATATAAAGCATTGCGCCAAGTTGGCACTACTGAACCTGCTGCTGATAATAGAGATGACTCATTCTTCATAGGCGTACCGACTGAGCTGGGATAAGGTGAAAAGATTGTTGAAGAAGAGTAAGACAACATAGCCGGAGCTTCATTTTTGTTATGATAGGTATTTATTCTTAAAATTACTAAATGAAAAGGAAATTACTGAAACAAATTGATCATAATATAAATATAAAGCACCAATCACAACAATTTGCGACCAACGCGGACCAATTATGAATTAATGGTAATAATAAATATAAAAAGAACCTATCATAACAATTGTCGCCCAACGCGGAGCTGAATTGCCAAAATAATAAATAGAAGCAAGTGTACATTTTATAGAAATTGAAAAGAATAACATTTGTTTGGAATCGAACATAATTATACAGGGAAAATATGGAGTTGACATTTTAGTATTCTTGCATTGACATATTTATATAAGTAGTGAGAAAATGGATTTGAGAGATGGTATAAAAGTTGGTTTGGAAGAAAGTGCAGAAGGTAGAGAGAGAGGTGATCAAGAACAAGGAGAGAGTAGTAATGTGAGAGGGAGTGAAACACAAAGTGAGAGTATACAAATGGAGAGTTACTCAAAACAATTGATGGATTTTATGTAAAATAAAACAGAGAAAATGAATGAAAATATAGGAAGTATAAAAGATGAAATGAAAGATTTGAAAAAAAATCAGCAAGTATGAAAGATGGAATAAAAGGAAATGAGAAATGAAATGGAATGAGAGATGAAAGGAAAGAAAACTCAGAAAAAATGAAGAGTATGAAAAATGAAATGAAAGAAATGAAAAATGAAATGAAAGAAAGTAGGAAAGAGGATTTGAAAGAAAACACACAAGAATGAATGAAAATTCAATAAGATTGGAAAAAATCTAAAAGAAAGCATGGAAAATGAAATGAAAGAAAACACAGCAAGATTGGAAGAGAAAATAGAAAGAATGAATGATGGAATGAGAGAACGTATGGGAAGAATGGAGGAAAGGATGGAAGAGATAATGGGAAGTATGCAGAATGAATCAAGAGAAAAAATTGAAGATATGAGAGAGGATATGAAGAGGATGGAAAATAAAATGCAATCATAATCTGAAGAAAATAAAGTAGAATTTTTACAAATGCACAAAGAATTAGAAACAAAAATAGGACAAAATAATTAGGAATTTTGAGTAGCTATAACTCAAGAGATACCTACTTTCAATAATCGTGTGGAAAAAAATCATAAACAAATAAAGGACATTAGATTAGATATAAGTAATAATAATGAAGAAGTTGAGAAATACATAAATATGCTTAATAAAAAGATTGATACTCAACAAAAAGATACAAATATAAAATTTATCACAGTAGAGAATGAAATTTTCAATATAAAAGAAAAAAGTAACTCAAATCAAAATCAGGAAAAAATTTAAAATTTTAGGAGAGAGGATGAAAGCTATGGAACAAAAAAGATTAGACAATAACATTGAAAATAGGATAATTAATACCTGTCAAGGGGTACAAATCAAAAACAAATTCGATGGCAACAAAAAAAAATCACAACCCATAACTTTTATAAAAATAATTAAGAATAAAACGAGACATATTAATTCAATAGAAGAATTGAAAGAGATCATTAGGCAATATTTGCTCAATAAACCTTGTGTTTGGTTTAACAGTCAAGAGAAAAACATAAATAATTTCCAAGAGTTTGAAAATTTATTTCTCAAACAATATTGGGGAAAAAATGCACAACTTATCATCAGGAATGAACTACAATTTGGTAAATTCGATGAAAAGAGAAGTAATGATTATAATAATTATGCTATACAACTCTTTGGTCTCAATACCTCAATCCTATTATGAGAGAGGAAGAGATAGTAGGAAATATTAGTAGACATTTCAAGATGAAAATATTTGAAATAATAAATATGCAAGGAATAAAAATTATGGATAGATTAAGTCAATATTTACTAAGACTATAGAGAACATTGTCATACAGGAGTTGGGAAAACCATAACCAACAGAGGAACATGCAGAGTAGTTATAGATATCAAAATGGTAACTAGCAAAATAATATGTATATAAATAACCAAAATAATGATAGAAATATGATGAATGAAAATAATTACTGATATAATAGATATAATAACAACAACAATTACAATTAAGATAGAAAAAGAAATTATAACAGACAGAATAATTATAATAATGAAAATCAAAATAATTACAGGAATTATAGGAACCAAAATAGTAACAATAATTACAATAGCAATAATTACAATAATAACAATAGAAATAATTTGCAAAAAACGGACAAGCTCAACAAAATCCAATTATAAACACTGGGGAAAATATTGACCAAAGAAAACGTGTCCATCAGAAGGAGCCAAAGTGCTGAAAATTTGTCTGAAGAGAGTATTATTTACTTTCTGTTACAATTGCAACGGGATTAAATAAATCGGCGTATATCTATCCAACGTACTTATTTATTACTCTTCAATACAACTTCTTAAACTCTTTTCTTTGACTTCTATCAGTAAATTATAACAAAAATTAGCCTCCTCTTTTGTTTTCACTATTTAAAATCATAAAAAAACATATAACAAGTGACCTAAAATTATACAAGAATATCCAACATTCTCCCCCTTCGTAATGGGATCCCCATTACTCTTTCTGAATATCAAGGAGGCATATTTTTGCTACAGGTCTCCTTTATGTTCCCATTTTCGTCTCGACGTCTACTGTCCTCACGTTCCTGTCGGTGCCAGGAAAAACTGCTGAGATCACACCTTTCAGCCAACAGTTTCGTGGTAGATCTGCATCGACGATTATGACTACATCACCAACTTGAAGATTACGGGACTGTTTGTCGTACCATTTCGTTCGATTCACTAACGTTGGAAGATACTCTTCGATCCACCTTCTCCAGAATTGATCAGCTAAGCCTTGGGCGATTCTCCACTGTTTTCTGGTAACCATATCCTTTTCTGACATCATACACGGAACTGCACTAGACGAACCTATCAGAAAATGGTTTGGGGTGAGGGCTTCTTCGTCGGCGGGATCTAAAGAAACGTGAATTGATGGTCTGCTATTGACAATATTTTCAGCTTCAATGAGTAAAGTTAATAGAACTTCTTCTCTGAGAGACTGTTCTTTGGGTGTAACACGAAGGGCTGTTTTAACGGACTTCACCAGCCTTTCCCAACATCCCCCCATATGAGGAGCCAGAGGACTTTGAAAAATCCATTCGATGCCTTTTGTAGTCATCCCTTCCCCCATTTTTTTCTAGTCTATCTGAAACAAAGCATCTTTCATTTTTCTCGCTGCACTTCTCAGATTGAAGCCATTGTCAGAATTGATGCGTTGCGGACATCCTCTCCTTCCAATCATTCTTCTTATGGCTAAAATTGCGGAGTCGGTCGTTAGAGGACTGTCCAACTCCGAGTGTACTGCCCTGGTACTAAGACATGTAAAAAGCACTCCATAGCGCTTTTCGTGACTCCTACGGACTGTTACTGTCATTGGACCAAAGTAGTCCATTCCTGTGAAAGTAAAAGGCCTGACAAAACTACTTACTCTGCATCCAGGTAGTGGGGACATTTCTGGCACTATTGGTTTCACTCTCATATTCTTACACCATTGACATGTGTTCCAAGTACTTCTGACGGCTGCTCTGGCACAAAGAACCCAAAATTTTTGTCTCACCTCGTTCAGCACAAGCTCCTGTCTATGATGACCTGCTTTATTATGATAAAACATCAAAAGTAATCGTGTAAAATAATTTTTGGGGTCAATAATAATGGGATATTTCACACCAGCATCAATATCTACTGATAACTTGAGTCTTCCATCGATTCTCAAAATTCATTCGGCATCTAAAACAGTAGAAAACTTATATAACCTACTGTTTTTATGGATCGGAATATTTTTCTTCAAACAATTGATTCATCCTGAAAATTCTGATTTTGTGTATTTTTCACCCATATTTTTTCCGCTATGTCTGTTTCTGCAGGAAGCAATCCAGAGCGAAAAAACATTTCATGTTTCAAGATTTTCGGTACTCGCAATATCCATGCTGTTATCCTCAAGAGTCTCGTATGAGAAGAAAAACGAGTTATATCCTGAAGATAATTGTAAGTTTAATCATTCGATGAAATTATAAGTCACATATTCTTTTTTTATTTCCGATATATATTCTTTTTTCGTTTCCAGTATTTTCCTATTTTCTTCTTTTCTATTTCTTAACCAAAGTTCTTCGGCTTCCTCCAAGAAACTTGGTCCTCTGACCAACCGAGATGTCGAGGTCCATTCACAATCGATATTTTGACGTAACTCATCCCACATTTTCAACCGTTGACATCCGATCCCACCTGAGGG
>JAFIRS010006561.1:0-35366 GCA_018342105.1 Gonioctena quinquepunctata | reverse complement strand
AATGAAATTTTCGATTCTGGTGATGTTTCCTTTGGAACGTCCTCGTTTTCTGATGAGATCTTCCATATTAATGATATATTGAAATATAAATTAATAAGTGAAAGTTCTTCCGAAATAAATAATCTGAAGTAAATTGCGATGGGCTATCAACGAAAGGTGACGTTAAAAAATGTCAATCAGATGCATTGTCAAAATGTCAAATTATACAAATCAAACACTTCTGACCTCGTGGATCGGGTTCTGGGAGATAAATATCTTCCTATCAGGAAATGGAGTGTTCTGACGACAAACTTGTTACTTCCAGCTTCTTCCAAGTCGTTGAGAGGGGTTGAAGTCTGATGTTTTGTCAGTTATCTGGGAATGAGCGACTTCTTCTAAAGCAGAGACCTTTGCCAACTACGGCGATGTTTCAGTGCAGGGATGCTTTCCATCGGTTGGGTATCCGGCTCGATGAGACCATATGGATGAGGGTTCGAAGGACCTTAGGGTTTGGGTAGATAGATCAGACAATCCTTTCCAAATTCGTATTCGTTGAATTGAACAGTGAACTCGCAAAATAACAATAATAGTAAAAAAGTATCTGAAAGTGACAAGTCGTTCGACAGACTAGGGAAATTGTTGAACCAACTCACAACTTGTTTCTCCGTTGCTTAGGGAAACCTTTATATCGGTACAATACAGGGTGAAGGAAAGGTACGAATTTCACAGTTCACAACAGAAAAATTGGGTAAAAATAAATTATAGGCTTATCAAATTTAATAGGCAAGTTAGGGAATAAAAAAAGAAAAAAGTTAAAGAAATAATTTGTTAGATAGGTAGGATTTCAGAAATATTTGAATAAAAGAAAATAAAATGGAAAACAAACGTAAACAAACAAAAAATATATCAATGAGAGAAAATATTAGAGAAAACAAAACAACGCATAAATAAAAAAGTATGGAAAGAAAAGAAAAATATTGAATAACAATCATAATACTGAAAAACAGAAAAGAGATAGAAAAACAGAAAAGAGATAGAATTCCGAGAGTCGATAATTTTTTATTGGAAATTTCCTCCTTTTTAAGGATCCTTGTGCAAAAAATCTTATATATCAATAGTTTTTGAGTTGTTATCGAAAACCTGAATATCTTTTTTTTAATCTTATTTTGTTAAAACAATTGCAATTTTTTATGTGTTAATAAATGCTCGAAGATACATTTTCCAAGGCGTTAATCCGAATCGAATAAGCTATCGCACATATTTTCAGGACCAGGAACAAGAATTAACCCGTATTTTTACTTGTTACTCAGACCAATAGAAATAGTTTTCCCAAATACAGCACTGCGGAAACTATCATTAATCATGTTTTTCATAGTCATTGTTGCCATCCTTAAGGTTATTACTATATCGTTATATATTGTTTGAAATGAATTCTATTTTCAACGAGTGTTATGCTTATTACTGTTCTAATTAGTATTACTAAACCAAATACACCTCCAACTGCCTTACTTACTAAACTTAAACATTAATGAGACATTAACCAGAAAATGTATGTGTATGAATTTCAATTCAGTTTTCTACCAATGTGCTACTCTCAATCTTTCTCTTGCTTCCACTTATTAATCTTAGCTTTCAAATACTTTTTCATTTCAACACTAAAGGGGCTGAATCACGTACAAGAAACAATTTTATTACTACATTCTTGAATAACATGTAAAAAAGCAAATTTCTGTCTTTTGGAAATACACATTATTATTATAGATGATTTGATAATATGAAAATGTTCTGAAAATAATTTTTCCGTTACTAATTGATTAAGTGAGTTCAAGTACGGGTCGAATTGAATGTGGGATATATATTTTAGCATTTTTCGTTTATTCTCTGATGGGTTGCAAATGGTTACACTACAATATTTCTCTCTCAAATCGAAATATAATTAAAGGAAAAAACTCACAAACAAAAATGACTTCTTATCGTTCAACTTCACTTGTGTTCTGAATATATCACTGAAGATGTGTTCAAGGAAGCCTGGATACATAAACTGGATGTTGACAGAGGTATCCGTGTGCTTGAATATCAGTGGGAAAATTGTTATTATTACAAATCAATGGGTTTGCAGAATTTTGGGAAATTATATTCAAACCTCATGAGTAGGTAATATTGGTTAATTGATTCAAGATCAGATTCAAATGAACAGCAAACAGACGGGATTTGTCTCACGGATCAAAATGGTTTCTTATTGAATCTGAAATGCAGGGCACAGGAATTTTCACACCAATAATCTTTTAACAATTTAAAAATATTCAAGTGACTGTAATCCCCTAGGTGAATTGCATGCCGATTCCTACTGAGAAGAGGGTCATTTTATTCTTTAATTATTTTACTTAGTGTGAAATAAAAGGGGTGAAACACACAAAAATCATTTTATAATATTGGAATGCAAAATGTAATCAACAAATACATTTTAATCCACGAGGCAGGTGTGTGGTTTTTGAATAAATGACACCCTGTATAGGTTATAAAAATCCAGCTATTTGATAGCGTAAAATTCTGTCGTATATTTTGAAACTTTGAACGTCAATTTTGATTGCCTTTCAATGAGCAGAAAAAAAACTATATCTACTGAACCAAAAGGAATTCACATTCGCCTATTTTTTACATTCATTTCTACTCTCAAGTCCTCCCACTTCAGAGTGTTTCCGAATCCAAGTAGAAAAAATTTAAAAAAACTAACATCAATACACCAAATTTTGAAAAATTTATTAAGGTGTTGAAGAAGCTATTATGTTTGTGGATGATCCGGTCTTTATATTAATAACTGTTATCATTACATGAGGGATTGAGTGAACTATGTAATGTCGAACGCAATTGGATAAACGGAAATGAAAATCGATTTGTATTAACAATATATTTCAATAATAAAATAGCAAGTTCATATAAAATTTATAAAATGCAGTCATTATGATATCAATCATAAATCATAAAACAGCGTCATCAATTCAATGCAAAAAGAACATCCTGTGGAAGAGAAATCAAGTTAAGCTCACATCCAGCCTGGCATTTACAGATAAAATTGTCTGAAGTTAAGAGTAAAAATATCTTCAAACTGGGCATGTGTATAATATATATACTGTTATTCCTTTTTGAAAATTTTCACATCAAATTTCACATTCTCATTCCTTAAACACTTAATACTATCCCAGGGTATGGAAATATACTCCGACCGTTTCAAATTGAAATCAGAAATAGGTTGACAGCGGCGTCTAAAATTCAAGCTAGATTTGTTTCTCCCATTCGATAGAAAAACCTCGAAATCGTAATGCTGCGCTTCAAACAGGCTGCTCTCGAAATGGTGCACCATAATTTCGAGTAGCTCGAACTTTGGGTCGAAAAACATGGTAAGTTTGAACATCGTACTGAAAGCTTGGGAAATGAGTAAAGAATTCTCCGGGCAAAACCCATTCTTCTCTTCCCCAACCAAATCCTTCCTACTTCATCCAAAAGCTCATCTGGATGTTCTTCCTGCAGATGAGGCAATATCAAATTCTTCTTTCCTTCCCAGGAACAATGGAATTTTTCTTGTAGGGGGCAAACCCAAAGCCCATGGGCGCAAACCCTCTCGTGGACCTTTATTTCCCATCCTCTAGCTACGAAGGGGCAGCCTTCCTTCGAATATTTACAGCGAAAATAAACTTCGGTGTACAAGGAGTGTAGCACACTGGAGTTGGCTGGGTTTTCCGAAACGCAGTTATGGGCAGGAGGGGACCTGTAGTTTTCACATATGGGGCATGATGGTTGGTTATTTTGCTCCATTTTTCTAGCTGAAATGAACAAGAATAAATTAATGATATACTGTCAAATATAACAGTAAAGTAAGTAATATAACAGTAAAATATGCATTGAAAAAATTATCATTTGTAATAAAAGACTAGAGAGTAATAAGTAATCGATATATGAGCAAGTTGAAAAATACTTTGCGTATTTCACTGTAAATTCAAGGTCAAATACAAGTCGAATTGAGAATGGAAGATATATTTTATGCTTTGAAGAGTAGATAATTTGTATATTACAATATTTCCAAACTCACCCGAGAGAATTATGTTTTCTCCTTCCCGTTTACTGTTATTACAAATATTTTTTCTCGTATTTCGTAGTTCTAGTCTCATAAAGAGTACTAGAACCTATCTCATATACACCCTAGGTGCCCCCCCATATTACTATAATAATTTTTCAGTGCAAAATTTGGTCCAATTGATTATATGTACTACAAAATCGACGTTTGTTGTGAAATGTTGACATTTTTCACATTTTTAATACAATTTGGTACAAACAAATTTGATATTTCACTCTATATGCATGCCCATAATAACTATCAGTATGTCTCAATGGAAAAAAATAATCAAATACAAGGGTAGATATAATATAATCAATTATTTGCAAAATATGTGTTGTTTTCAGATGAGGCAAAATTTCCGGGGGCTTAAGATAAAAAAAGTTTTTGATTATAAAATATAAGAAGACTCACCAAAAATTAGTTTTTCCGAGTGAATACTGTAAATAATAAGAAACATATACGTGAATAACGAACATTTACGGCACAATAGATGCCACATTCAGCTCGAGACAAATTAAAACTTCAAACCCCTGGAAATGTTTCAATATTCTGTGGGCATTTTTCTTATTATATTTTTTCTATTATTTTACCATATTGAAATTTTCTCAAAAAGAACTGTAAAGTAAAACTCATTGTTACAGAGCCCTGATGATGAATTCAGAATGGAAGATATAATCTATGCTTTGAAGAATAGATAATTTGTATGTTACAATATTTCTAAACTCACCCGAGAAAATTATATTTGCTTCTTCGCGTTTACTTTCACTAGTGTTCAAAATTTGGCACTCGAGATGTGTTCAAGTCACTCTGAAGAAAGAGACTGAATGTTAACGGATGGGGCTGGACTTAAATAACAGTGGTAGAATAACAAATTAATGGATTCGTTATAATCATTGCAATAATATTCAGGACATCATCATTAAGAAATGCGGATAAGAGTCCGAGAAAGATCTAAATAAATACCAATTAGGATGGATTAGAGTTTTGGATTTAAATGCTCCATCAATTACCGATAGTAATTTGAAGGCGTGACAGAAATTAATGGGGCCTTTACCTGTGGAATATGGAACAAAATTTATGAAATATAATATGAACATAATGAATTTTATTTGGACAACCTAAAACAAATGTTCTTACAATTCCTTTACATTACTGTCGTCATGTAAAAGGAATATCATTTGTCAGGTAATTAGCCTCATTTGAAGAATATGACAATGAAAACAGTTGAAACGGAAAACTTTTCCAATTCAATAATGAATAGAAAGAATATTCAGTGAATTGAGTACATGAAACTTGTCTTTCTCTAATTTTATCGATCAGTTATCCATCACTAGCTTGGTGGTTTCTGCAAAGAGTTGTTTTGATGAACCTCAGTTGTTTTTAGGACTATATAGTATATAATATATATATATATATATATATATATATATATATATATATATATATATATATATATATATATATATATTTAAAATGGAGGGAATTTGATGGACATAGCCCTCAGAGAAAAGAGCTAACCGTAGACACGTGTTTCGGGCTCTCGGCCCTCATCAGTACGGTGGAGAAGTGCAAGGATGTACAACACTTGGTAGAAAACGACAAATCAACGGAGTCAACAAACAGAAGCCAACCGCTCATTTGTGATTTCGGTCAGCAGACCCTGAATTCCAGGGCAACAACCAACGTCACCACGGAGGCAGCTATAGCTACCTCCGTGACATCCGAGTCCAGGAATATAAATATGAAAGAGAGTAATATCGAGGGGACTGTTGAAAACAAAATGGAAGGAATTTGATGGACATAGCCCTCAGAGAAAAGGGCTAACCGTAGACACGTGTTTCGGGCTCTCGGCCCTCATCAGTACGGTGGAGAAGTGCAAGGATGAACAACACTTGGTAGAAAACGACAAATCAACGGAGTCAACAAACAGAAGCCAGCCGCTCATTTGTGATTATGGACAGCAGACCCTGAATTCCAGGGCAACAACCAACGTCACCACGGAGGCAGCTATAGCTACCTGCGATGACATACGAGTCCAGGAATATAAATATGAAAAAGAGTAATATCGAGGGACTGTTAGAAACAAAATGGAAGGAATTTGATGGACATAGCCCTCAGAGGAAAGTGCTAACCGTAGACACGTGTTTTGGGCTCTCCGCCCTCATCAGTACGGTGAAGAAGTGCAAGGATGTACAACACTTGGTAGAAAACGACAAATCAACGGAGTCAACAAACAGAAGCCATCCGCTCATTTGTGATTTCGGTAAGCAGACCCTGAATTCCAGGGCAACAACCAACGTCACCACGGAGGCAGCTATAGCTACCTGCGTGACATCCGAGTCCAGGAATATAAATATGAAGAGAGTAATATCGAGGGACTGTTAAAGAAAATGGAAGGAATTTAATGGACATAGTCCTCAGAGAAGAGTGCTAACCGTAGACACTGTTTCGGGCTCTCGGCCTCATCACACGGTGGAGAGTGCAAGGATGTACAACACTTGGTAGAAAACGACAAATCACGGAAACAACAAACAAAGCCAGCCGCTCATTTGTGAATTCGGTCAGCAGACCTGAATTCAGGGCAACAACCAACGTCACCACGGAGGCAGCTATAACTACCTGGTGACATCGATCAGGAATATTAATATGAAGAGAGTATATCGAGGAGACTGTTTAAAACAAAATGGAAGGAATTTAATGGACATAGCCTTCAGAGAAAAGTGCTAACCGTAGACACGTGTTTCGGGCTCTCGGCCCTCATCAGTAAGGTGGAGAAGTGCAAGGATGAACAACACTTGGTAGAAAACGACAAATCAAATGAGCGGCTGGCTTCTGTTTGTTGACTCCGTTGATTTGTCGTTTTTTACCAAGTGTTGTACATCCTTGCACTTCTCCACCGTACTGATGAGGGCCGAGAGCCCGAAACACGTGTCTACGGTTAGCACTTTTCTCTGAGGGCTATGTACATTAGATTCCTTCCATTTTGTTTTCAACAGTCCCCTCGATATTACTCTCTTTCATATTCATATTCCTGGACTCGGATGTCACGCAGGTAGCTATAGCTGCCTCCGTAGTGACGTTGGTTGTTGCCCTGGAATTCAGGGTCTGCTGACCGAAATCACAAATGAGCGGCTGGCTTCTGTTTGTTGACTCCATTGATTTGTAGTTTTCTACCAAGTGTTGTACATCCTTGCATTTCTCCACCGTACTGATGAGGGCCAAGAGCCCGAAACACGTGTCTACGGTTAGCACTTTTCTCTGAGGGCTATATCCATTAAATTCCTTCCATTTTGTTTTTAACAGTCCCTCGATATTACTCTTTCATATTTATATTCCTGACTCGGATGTCACGCAGGTAGCTATAACTGCCTCCGTGGTGACGTTGGTTGTTGCCCTGGAATTCGGGTCTGCTGACCGAAATCACAAATGAGCGGCCGGCTTCTGTTTGTTGACTCCGTTGATTTGTCGTTTTCTACCAAGTGTTGTACATCCTGCACTTCTCCACCGTACTGATGAGGGCCGAGAGCCCGAAACACGTGTCTACGGTTAGCACTTTCTCGAGGGCTATGTCCATTAAATTCCTTCCATTTTTTAACAGTCCCCTTGATATTACTCTCTTTCATATTTATATTCCTGTACTTGGATGTCACGCTGGTAGTTATAGCTGCTTCCGTGGTGACGTTTGTTGTTGCTCTGGAATTCAGGGTCTGCTGACCGAAATCACAAATGAGCGGCTGGCTTCTGTTTGTTGACTCCGTTGATTTATCGTTTTCTACCAAGTGTTGTACATCTTTGCACTTCCACCGTACAGATGAGGCCGAGAGCCCGAAACACGTGTCTACGGTTAGCACTTTTCTCTGAGGGCTATGTCCATTAAATTCCTTCCATTTTGTTTTAACAGTCCCCTCGATATTACTCTCTTCATATTATATTCCTGACTCGGATGTCACGCAGGTAGCTATAGCTGCCTCCGTGGTGACGTTGGTTGTTGCCCTGAATTCAGGGTCTGCTGACCGAAATCACAAATGAGCGGCTGGCTTCTGTTTGTTGACTCCGTTGATTTGTCGTTTTCTACCAAGTGTTGTACATCCTTGCACTTCTCCACCGTACTGATGAGGGCCGAGAGCCCGAAACACGTGTCTACGGTTAGCACTTTTCTCTGAGGGCTATGTCCATTAAATTCCTTCCATTTTGTTTTTAACAGTCCCCTCGATATTACTCTATTTCATATATATATATATATATATATATATATATATATATATATATTATATATATATATATATAGTATTTAATATATATATATATGAATATACAGTGAGTTTCAAAAAGTTTGCACCATATGGAAAACTTTTTTATTATCCATTTGTTAGAAAATTTAATTCCTGATAAAAGCTGGTGCATTGCGGAAAATGCTGTACGAGAAAGAAAAAAGATAGGAATTTTGATCAGGAGGAAACTACACGTATTTTCGACATTATCAAAAAAGTTTATTGAGAAAAATTGTTAGAATTGGAAACAAGTGTCAAATTTGAAATCACAGCCACCTACGCAACAAATATTTTTTCTCATATTTCAAGGTTCTAGCCTCATGAGAGCACTAGAACCTATCTCATATACACCCTAGGTGCCCTCCTTATATTACTATAATGATTTTTCAATGCAAAATTTGGTCCAATTACTAGAATATCGAGGTTTGTTGAAAATTGTTTAAATTTTTATTAGTTTTTTGGTGCAAATTTGATATTTCACACTATATGCATGTCCATTATAACCATCAGTATGTTTCAATGAAAAAAGATAATCAAATACAAGGAGATAAAATATTATTGATCAATAATAATAATAATAATATTTATTGTCGTCATAGGATCCAATTGGACATTGACATGGTCAGTTTCAATATAAAATTAAATTAAAATACAATGCAATAAAATATGTTAAGTACAGATGCTCAATATCAAGTCATGACAATTTCAACATAATATAAACATTCTTGTTTGTAGTTAAAATTAAATAAATAAGGTAAGTTAAAAGCCTCTATAACACGTCATTAGAGGGTACCCTCAACACATACATTATTGAGTGGAGTAGGTTAAGAAATTCATTATCATGAAAAGGGACACATAACACATACATTCAAACATAAAAACATTTTAAAAATCAGGTGAGGCTGAGATACTCTTGAACATAATAGAAGCAGTGCTCCAGTAAGTATTCCTCAACTTTATATTTAAATGAATTTATACAATTAATTGATTTGAGGTCTCTAGGTAGGGAATTGAAGACTTTTATTCCTTTATTGTTTGCAAAATACGTTTTGTTTTCTGATGAGATGAGTAGTGAATTCGCAGAATTTCCAAGGGTTTAAGATATACAAATTTTTTATTATAAAATATAAGAAGACTCACCAAAAATCAGTTTTTTCGAGTATATACAGTAAACAATAATAAATAAATAACAGACATTCTAGATACGTGAATAACGAACATTTACGGCACAACAGATTCCACATTCAGCTCGAGACAAATTAAAATTTCAAACCCCTGGACATATTTCAATATTTTGTGGACATTTTTCTTATTATATTTTTTCCATAATTTACCGTATTGAAATTTCCTCAAAAAGAATTGTGAAGTGAAACTCATTGTTACAGATCCCTGAAGATGAATTTAGAATGGAAGATATAATATATGCTTTGAAGAATAGATAATTTGTATATTACAATATTTTTAAACTCACCCGAGAAAATTATATTTGGTTCTTCGCGTTTACTTTCACTAGTTTTCAAAATTTGGCACTCGAGATGTGTTCAAGGACCTCTGAAGAAAGATACTGAATGTTAACAGGAGGGGCTGGACTCGAATAACAGTGGTAGAATAACAAATTAATGCATTATGGAGAAATAACGGTTAAGATTTCGAGAAAGGTTTAAATAAATAGCAATTAGGACGGCTTAGAGTTCTTCACTTAAATGGTCCCATAATAACTAATAGTAAATTGAAGTCGTGTTAAAAATTGATGGAGCCTTTACCTGTGGAATATGGAACAAAATTCATGAAATAGACTATGGACATAATGAAGAATATTTGGAAAACGTGAAACAGATTTTCTCACAATACCTTTACATTACTATCGTCGTGTAAAAGGAATATCATTTGTCAGGAAATTAGACATTAGAATATGACAATGAAAACAGTTGGAACAGAAAACATTCTCAATTCAATAATGAATAGAAAGATTATTCTGTGAATTGAAAAATCCACCATAAAAAGAGTACATGAAACTTGTCTTTTTCTAATTTGATCGATCAGTTATCCATCACTAGGTTGGTAGTCTCTGCAAATGAGTTGTTTTGATGAACCCCAGTTGTTTCAAGGACTATATAGTATATAATATTTAGGTATGATATTTATTGACTGTGAATTATCAAGGGAAATGATTTATCTGTATAAATATTTTTTGACATTTTGTAAAAAGTCAATTGACACTGTCTAATAACTTTTTCTAAAGAAGTTTCTAATGACACTCTTTGTAACTAATTTTTAATATTTTCATGTTGGTAAGTATATTTGTTTACAATATTATTCTGATATGAATCACACATATTGCATATGTTTCAATGGAAGAAAATAATCAAATACAAAAACAGATAGAATATTAATGATTGTTTACAAAATAAGTGATGTTTTCTGATGAGGCAAGTAGTGGGCCAACGAAAATCAAATTTCAAAATATAACGACTGGTGTGGCATTTTCAATATTAAATTAATTGGTCCAATCTTTCTTCGTGGCATTATGAAAGGTGAAATGTTCTTATATTTTTTGACGTTTGAGATAGGATTAATTCTCTCAACAGGAAAGAGAACGCCTATGGATTCAGCTACGGAGCATCCTGTCATAGTACGACATAAATTAAAGAATATGTCGATGACAAATTGGAGAGTAAATGGATTGGTAGATACTCAATATATCCATGACCAGCGAAGTCTCCCGATCTCACCCCCTTAGATTTTTTTCTATGGGGGTACCTACAGAAAAGGTGAATGATCGAAGACCATTTCAAAATATCGATGAATTTTTTCAATATAATAATAATTTATTTTCAAATTCAAATAAGTTACAGGTATATAATAATTTTCATTTGAATTGGGGAAATGAAAACAAGTTGGAAAACCCACTGAAGTCTTTCGATTTCTACGCGAGTAAGAACTCTTCATATCCATATTACAGGCCTACGATACAATAAACAAAGTATTAAATAACTCTGAATTAATATTGTTCTTTCATAAATATATAAGAATAATGAAAGGAAAGTGGAACAATACAATAACAATTATTTTGGCAATAGTATAAAAAAAAAGGATTATTCTTATATGAATGTTTGAATAGAGTAGAATTAATGGATCTAATATAAATATTTAAATGAAATAGTTTATAGAACTAAACTATTATGAATAATACGAGATACAATTATCTATAATGAACAAATTCATCTACAATTATTTTTATCAGATTTCATTGAGTGAAGTGGTGAGATCATATATTTTTAATAATTCCTGCAAAGTGTAGATGTATTACAGTCAGAAAGAGTCCTTTATTTGCAGGTGAGTATTGAGTATCCTTTTTTTGTTTTTTAAATAAGTTTCCTGGGTGGTTTCAACAAAACTATGTAGTGGTGAAAATAACCACTTTTTTAATTCTTTTTTCAAGTGTTTTAAATGTAATATTTCCTATTTCCATGGGTAGCTGACGAAAAATATGCGGAACAAGGGATAAATATGATTTTTGTGTCATGGATTTTTCTTCTTCTTGATGTACAATCAACGCATCCATACCAACATGAATTAGCTGCATATAATAATCTAAGTAAATTTATTAAGAACAATAAAGATAAAAGTGGGAAATCTGATAAATTTGAAGTATATAAATTAACTTGTGGCTCTTGTGCTAGTTTCCACAGGGGCCAATGGTAAGACTTCCTCCTTACCATTGCACATTCAATCCAATTGAACACGTATGGCATGAGCTGAAAGCATCGGTAAGGAGAAATAATGTTTCGCCAACTCTAAATTTATCTGTGGTAGCTTTGATTGGATCAGAAATGCAGAATATTCCAAATGAAGCTGGGAAAATTGTGTAGCGCATGTACAATAAGTAGAAAATCAAATATAAATATAGATCAAGTTGCCAGAGAAATTTTTTTGTGAGCTTGGATGACGATAGTGATAGTCTGATTAACAAGTTGAAAACCGGGTTAATTCTTGTTCTCGGTCCTAAAAATATGTGCGATAGCTCATTCGATTCGGGATGGCGTCTTGAAATATGTGTCTCGAGCATTTATTAGCACATAAAAAATTGCAATTGTTATTAACAAAATGAGATGAAAAAAAAAATATATATAAATTCAGTTTTTCGTTAATAACTCAAAAAATATCAATATTTAGGAATTTTTGAAAAAAAAGCCTCAAAAAGGAGGAAATTTCCAATTAAAAAAATCTGAAATCTTGGAATTCTATCTCCATTATTTATATTATGAAAAAAAATTCAAAAATATAACCATTATATTGTCAAGACAAAATGGTGATTTAAAAAAAAAACCTGCAACATGATTTTTTTATTGTTTATAATCGTTTTATTTTATATTTTGTTTGTTTAAATGATTACTTAATAAAATGTTTACTCTTCAAAAATCATAATTGGCGTTTTTCTATATGTTAACAAAAAAAATATATTTTTATCGATAATTTTGTTTATTAAGTTGACAATTTGAGGAAAAAAAAATTCTTAATTGAATATTTAAACAAACTTAATATGAAAAAACCATTATAAACAATAAAAAAATTATTTAAGGTTTTTTTCTAATCATCTTTTTGTCTTGACAGTCAAATGGTAGGATTTTTTTTTGATATTGTAATTGTCTATTTGTTTATAAACAATTTCTCAACAAATGACGTGGATTTTTTTATACCTAGTTAATTAATGCCATTGTTTTTTTTGTTTTTTTTTTAATATTTCATTTTTTTGTTCATAAAAAAAAACAATGAACTTTCATCACGTGATCTTGTTGAGTATGTATATATGTATGTGAGAAGGGCTCCAAGAAGCAAAACATTTATAGGTCAAATATTTAAACTTTTATGTCGACTTCTGTAAAGACAGACATTACATAAACATTTGTTAATTAACAATCGTATAATTTTTTTAAGTTTTAAAATTAATATTTAATACGATAAAAATAATATTGTGATATACTGTATCCAGCGGTGTTGCACTCATGCCGTATTTTCGGAGTTAAATAAAAATTCATACATAATGGAGATAGAATTCCGAGAGTCGATAATTTTTATTGGAAATTTCCCCCTTTTCAAGGATCCCTGTGCAAAAAATCTCATATATCAATAGTTTTTGAGTTGTTATCGAAAACCTGAATATCTTTTTTTAATTTTATTTTGTTAATAACAATTGCAATTTTTTATGTGTTAATAAATGCTCAAGATCATTTTTCTAGGCGTCAATTGAATCGAATAAGCTATCGCACATATTTTTAGGACCGGGAACAAGAATTACCCGTTTTCTTACTTGTTACTCAGACTAATAGAAATAGGATATGTTTTCCCAAATAGAGCACTGCGAAAACTATCATTTATCATGTTTTTCATTGTCATTGTTGCCATTCTCAAGGTTATTACTATATCCTTATATATTGTATGGAATGAATTCTATTTTCAACTAGTGTTATGCTTATTACTGTTCTAATTAGTAGTACTAAACCGGAAACACCTCCAACTGCCTTACTTACTGAACTTAAACATGAATGAGACATTAACCAGAAATTGTATGTGTATGGATTTTAATTCATTTTTCTACCAATGTCCTACTCTCAATCTATCCCTTGCTTCCACTTACTAATCTTAGCTTTCAAATACTTTTTCATTTCAACACTAAAGGGGCTAAATCACGTACAAGAAACAATTGTATTACTACATTCTTGAATAACATGTAAAAAAGCTAATTTCTGTCTTTTGGAAATACACATTATCATTATAGATGATTTGATAATATGAAAATATTCTGAAAATAACTTTTTCGTTACTAATTGATTAGGTGAGTTCAAGTACGGGTCGAATTGAATGTTGGATATATATTTTAGCATTTCTCATTTATTCTCTGAAGGGTTGCAAATGGTTACACTACAATGTTTCTTTCTTAAATCGAAATAAAATTAAAGGAAAAAACTCACCTTCGAAAAAAATAACTTCTTATCGTTCAACTTCACTTGTGTTCTGAATATATCACTGGAGATGTGTTCAAGGAACTCTGAATACATAAACTGGATGTTGACAGAGGTATCCGTGTGCTTGAATATCAGTGGGAAAAATGCTTTTATTACAAATCAATGGGTTTGCAGAAATTTGAGAAAACATATTCAAATCTCATTAGTAGGTAATATTGGTTGATCGATTCAAGATGGGATTCAAATAAACAGCAAACAGAAGGGATTAGTCTTACAGTTTAAAATGGTTCCTTATTGAATCTGAAATGCAGGGCACAGGTAATTTCCACACCAATAATCTTTTAACAATTCAAAAATATTCAAGTGACTGTAATCCCCTAGGTGAATTGCATGCCGATTCCTACTAAGAAGAGGGTCATTTTATTCCTAATTATTTTACTTATTGTGAAATAAAAGGGTGAAACACACAAAATCATTTAATAATATTGGAATGCAAAATGTAATCAACAAATACATGTTTATCCACGAAGAAAATTATTGCGTGTTGAAGTAAAACTACTTGTGGCAGATATTACGACTAAACTAAAAGTCATGTTGGGATTTAATACTATAAATTGATAATATAATTTACACTTATCCACATCCAGCATTACCAATAAAATAATCCGATTATTATTGAAATTTTAACATGAAATGGAAGGTTTATGATAACTAAAATGAGAATCATTAACTCTACTTTGCAGATTTTCGATATTTATTGGGAAAACTGCATCAATTGTCGTACCGTATCTCGTTGATTGAAATGGAGAATTAATTAACAATCAATTAATGGTTGACATTCTTCTAAACGAAAACGCTTATAGTTTTTCTTCGTGTTTTCTTTATTTGCCCTACCAATCTTTGTCTTTGTCCTTTTTTCCCACTACCTTTGATTTATCCTATTGAAAACTCCTGCCGTAGAGAAGGATGACTCATCAGTCTATAATATTTTTGTTGAATAATCGGGATCTTCATTCAAATTTTTAATCATCTGTTGGCAAAATTCCAGCCTTTTCCTCTGTTGAAACTTGTACTAGTAAATTTTATATGGTTCGTTGTTGTTCTTTTTCAAAGTATGTTTGATTTTGGAGAAACGTTTACCTAATTGGTCAGCTAAATTTTTCAAACTACATTCTAAATTTTCTAAAAAATAATACGTTTCAGAAAGTCCATTCGCTATATTTTTGAAATCAGGAAAAAAAGATCCTTGCGAAAATTCAATAATATACAGGGTATACCATTGAAAAAAAGTATTCATTGCAATAATTTGTCATTCCCTTACTAAATTTCTTGTTGTTGGAGTTATTGACCTTTATATCTCTGTGAAATCTTCAATTTTGTGGGCAAACTATTCAATAATGAAGGCAACTTGGCAATTAGAATTGATGTGTATATATCTGAATATCCAAAACTTCGTTCATTATAGAAACGGCAGGCAGAAGGTTATAGGCCAAGAAAATCCAATATTACAAAAACAGCTACTTTGATTTCGGTATCGTGGAATATTGAAAAATGTTATGAAAAGTCAAAGTACATTTTTTTCAGTACTTTGTAATATATAACTGTTTTTGTATTTTTTTTACTTCCAGAAAAAAAAAATCGAGGGTCACAAATTGTTCATAACAAATTTATAACTTAATAGACAATGAAATTATTGATAAAAAAAAATTTTGTTTGTTGACCTATAGAGAAATGCCAATTATGGTTTCCAAAGAGAAACAAATTTCTTAATTAACTATTTAAACAAACGAAATATTAAAAAAACGTTTTAGAACCATAATTTTTTTAATATTTCATTCTTTGTTCGTTTTTAAAAAAAAACAACAATCAAACAAAATATGAAACTTCAATAAACTTTTATTGCGTGATCTTGTTGATAATCTGAGTAAATTTATTAAGAACAATAATGATAAAAGTGGGAAATCTGATAAATTTGAAGTATATAAATTAACTTCTGGCTATTGTGCTAGTTTTCACAGGGGCCAATAGTAAGACTTCCTCCTTACCATTGCACATTCAATCCAATTGAACACGTATGTGAGCTGAAAGCATCGGTAAGGAGAAATAATGTTTCGCCAACTTTAAATTTATCTGTGGTAGCTTTGATTGGATCAGAAATGCAGAATATTCCAAATGAAATGAAAATTGTGTAGCGCATGTACAATAAGTGGAAAAATCAAATTTAAATATAGATCAAGTTGCCAAATAATTTTTTTTCATGAGCTTGGATGACGATAGGTAGTGATAGTCTGATTAACGAGTTAGAAAACGGGTTAATTCTTGCCCTCGGTCCTGAAAATATGTGCGATAGCTCATTCGATTCGGGATGGCGTCTTGAAATATGTGTCTCGAGCATTTATTAGCACATAAAAAATTGCAATTGTTATCAACAAAATAAGATGAAAAAAAAAATATATATAAATTCAGTTTTTTGTCAATAACTCAAAAAATATCAATATTTAGGAATTTTCAAGAAGAGGAAATTTCCAATGAAAAAAATCTGGAATCTTGGAATTCTATCTCCATTATTTATAATATGAAAAAAAAAAAAAATTCTTACCATTTTATTGTCATATAATTTTTTTTATTGTTTATCTTATTTTTTTTTTTTGTTAAATGATATTTTAATAAAATGTTTTCTCTTCAAAAATTATAATTGGCGTTTCTCTATATGTTAACAAAAAAAATATATTTTTTATCAATAATTTTATTGTTTATTGAGTTGACAATTTGAGAGGAAAAAAATTCTTAATTTGAAAAATGAAATAAAAAAACCATTATAACAATAAAAAAATATTTAAAGTTTTTTTTAGTAATTTTTTTTCTTGACAATAAATGGTAGGATTTTTTTTTAATATGTTATTGTCTATTTGTTTATAAACAATTTCTCAACAAATGACATGAATTTTTTTATACCTAGTAAATTAATGCCATTGTTTTTGAATAAATTTTTTTAATATTTAATTTTTTGTTCATTTGAATAAAAATTATATTTTAATAAACTTTCACCATGTGATCTTGTTGAGTATGTATATAAGAAGGGCTCCAAGAAGCAAAACATTTATATGTCAAATATTTAAACTTTCATTTCGACTTCTGTAAAAACAGAGATTACATAAACATTTGTTAATTAACAATCGTATAATTTTTTTATATTTTCAAATTAATATTTAATTCGATGGAAAAAATATCGTGATATACTGTCTCCAGCGGTGTTGCGCTCATGCCGTATTTTCGGAGTTGAATAAAAATTATTCATAATGGAGATAGAATTCCGAGAGTCGATAATTTTTTATTGGAAATTTCCTCCTCTTCAAGGATCTTTGTTAAAAATTCTTATATATCAATAGTTCTTGAGTTATTATCGAAAACCTGAATATCTTTTTTTGAATCTTATTTTGTTAATAACAATTGCAACTTTTTATGTGCTTATAAATGCTCAAGAAACATTTTCCAAGGCGTCATCCGGATCGAATAAGCTATCGCACATATTTTTAGGACCAGGAACAAGAATTAACCCGTTTTTTTACTTGTTACTCAGACTAATATAAATAGTTTTCCCAAATAGAGCACTGCGGAAACTATCATTTATCATGTTTTTCATAGTAATTGTTGCCATTCTTAAGGTTATTACTATATCCTTATATATTGTATGGAATGAATTTTATTTTCAACTAGTGTTATGCTTATAACTGTTCTAATTAGTATTACTAAACCGAATACACCTCCACTGCCTTACTTACTAAACTTAAACATTAATGAGACATTAACCAGAAAATGTATGTGTATGAATTTTAATTCAGTTTTCTACCAATGTGCTACTCTCAATCTTTCCCTTGCTTCCACTTATTAATCTTAGCTTTCAAATACTTTTTCATTTCAACACTAAAGGGGCTAAATCACGTACAAGAAACAATTTTATTACTACATTCTTGAATAACATGTGAAAAAGCAAATTTCTGTCTTTTGGAAATACACATTATTATTATAGATGATTCGATAATATGAAAATGTTCTGAAAATAACTTTTCCGTTACTAATTGATTAAGTGAGTTCAAGTACGGGTCGAATTGAATGTGGGATATATATTTTAGCATTTCTCATTTATTCTCTGATGGGTTGCAAATGGTTACACTACAATATTTCTTTCTTAAATCGAAATATAATTAAAGGAAAAAACTCAGCTTCGAAAAAAATGACTTCTTATCGTTCAACTTCACTTGTGTTCTAAATATATCACTGGAGATGTGTTCAAGGAACTCTTAATACATAAACTGGATGTTGACAGAGGTATCCGTGTGCTTAAATATCAGTGGGAAAATTGTTATTATCACAAATCAATGGGTTTGCAGAATTTTGGGAATTATATTCAAACCTCATGAGTGGGTAATATTGGTTAATTGATTCAAGATGAGATTCAAATAAACAGCAAACAGAAGGGATTTTCTTACGGTTTAAAATGGTTTTTTATTGAATCTGAAATGCAGGGCACAGGAATTTCCACACTAATAATCTTTTAACAACTTAAAAATATTCAAGTGACTGTAATCTCCTAGGTGAATTGCAAGCCGATTCCTACTAAGAAGAGGGTCATTTTATTCTTTAATTATTTTACTTAGTGTGAAATAAAAGGGGTGAAACACACAAAAACCATTTTATAATATTGGAATGCAAAATGTAATCAACAAATACATTTCAATCCACGAGGCAGGTGAGTGCTTTAAATAACACCCTGTATAGGTTATAAAAATCTAGCTATTTAATAGCGTAAAATTCTGTCGTATATTTTCGAAACTTTGAACGTCAATTTTGATTGCCTTTCAATGAGCAGAAAAAAAACTATATCTACTGAACCAAAAGGAATTCACATTCGCCTATTTTTTACATATATATCTACTCTCAAGTCCTCCCACTTCAGAGTGTTTCCGAATCCAAGTGAAAAAAATTAAAAATACTAAAATCAATACACCAAATTTAGAAAAATTTATTAAGGTGTTGAAGAAGCTATTATGTTTGTGGATGATCCGGTCCTGGTTTTATATTGATAAATCCTAGGTGCCCTCCTCATATTACTATGATAATTTTTCAAGACACAATTTGGTCCAAATAATTATTTGTACTAGAATATCGACGTTTGTTGAAAATTGTTTATATTTTTGATAGTTTTTTGGTGCAAATTTGATATTTCACTCAATATGCATGCCCATAATAACTATCAGTATGTCTCAATGGAAGAAAATAATCAAAAACAAGGATATACAGAATATCATTGATTGTTTGCAGAATATGTGTTGTTTTCTGATGAGGCAAGTAGTATGTTCGAAAACTTTCCGGGGATTTAAGATATAAAAAGTTTTTTATTAAAAAATATAAGAAGACTCACCAAAAATTAGTTCTTCCGACTATATACAATAAACAACAAAAAACATATACGTGAATAGCGAACATTTACAGCACAACAGATTCCACATTCAGCTCGAGACAAATTTAAACTTCTGGAAATGTTTCAATATTCTGTGGGCATTTTACTTATTATATTTTTTCTATTATTTTACCGTATTGAAATTTTCTCAAAAAGAATTGTAAAGATAAACTCATTGTTACAGAGCCCTGATGATGAATTTAGAATGGAAGATATAATCTATGCTTTGAAGAATAGATAATTTGTATGTTACAATATTTCTAAACTCACCCGAGAAAATTATTTTTGCTTCTTCGCGTTCACTTTCACTAGTTTTCAAAATTTGGCATTCGAGATGTGTTCAAGTAACTCTGAAGAAAGATACTGAATGTTAACGGAAGGGGCTGGACTTCAATAACAGTGGTAGAATAACATATTGATGGATTCGTTATTATTATTGCAATAATATTCAGGACATCATTATTGAGAAATAACGGTTAAGAGTCCGAGGAAGATTTGAATAAATAGCAAGTAGGATGGATTAGCGTTTAAATGCTCCCTTAATTGCCGATAGTAAATTGAAGGCGTGGAAAAAATTACTGGGCCTTTACCTGTGGAATATGGAACAAAATTTATGAAATATACTATGAACATAATGAATTTCATTTGGAAAACGTAAAACAAATGTTCTCACAATTCCTTTACATTACTATCGTCATGTAAAAGGAATATCATTTGTCAGGAAATTCGCCTCATTTGGAGTATATGACAATAAAAACAGTTGTAACGGAAAACATTCCCAATTCAAAAATGAATGGAAAGATTATTCAGTGAATTGAGTACATGAAATTCGTCTTTTTCTAATTTGATCGATCAGTTATCCATCACTAGCTTGGTGGTTTCTGCAAATGAGTTGTTTTGATGAACCTCATTTGTTTTTAGGACTATATAGTATATAATATTATATTATATATATATATATATATATATATATATATATATATATATATATATATATATATATATATATATATATATATATATATATATATATATATATATATGTAGGGGGCGATATTTTTAAGTCTTTCAGTTCATACATATTTCACCAATTATGTTGGTTGTGTTATTTTCATCATTATTCCTTGCAGTATGTTCATTATTATTTCACCCAGTATTGTATTTTCGGCATTCGGTAGTGGTTGGTTTTGGCGGAATTCACGTAATAATATACTTTTGACTTTGACGGGATATTTCAAGAAAGTAGAAGTTTTTCTTGGGAATATCAACTCATTAGAAAGACGAAAAGACGTAGTATTGAGAGTCGAGCCGCGACGGATATACAAAGATTCCAAGAAACCAAAAGGGTTCAAACGTATTAAATAGGTACCCGAATATGATGACGTACAAACTTGAGTAAGCTGTCAGTGTTCATGTTGATTCACAGTTTATATTGAATAAACTTATTCATTCACCCCTGGGATTATCATTCTTCTAGACAAAGAAATAAAAACCTACATTTTGGGGGCTCGTTCGGGATAGAGAATAAGATTTAGTTGAAGCTGCGAACCGCTAGACGTTTACCTGACTTTTGAAAAGTGATTCGACGAAGGAGACTCAAAGGCCTATTATTGAGGACGACGGAAGTAAGAGAACTTCAAGATAAACCAGACGTAGTAGAAAGATCCAAGGAGTGTAGACGACTTCAAGATAACCTCGTAGTAGACTTAGACGCATTCGTTTCAATCGAGGAAGACGAAAGTAAGAGGACTTCAAGGAAAACCAGACGTGGGGAGATCCGAGAAGAAGTATAGACGAATTCGTTCCCGTAGTCCATGGTTTGGTAATTCAATGATAATTATGGATTCAACAAGGTACGATGCACAGTTTTTTCAATAATCAGTATCGAATGGAGGCATAGACGAGTTAGACGATCATAATATACCAGTGTTAAGTAAAAGAAGATATAACATTGAATTATTTTGACAAAGACTAAGAGTTTTACTCATTCAATTATTTCAAAGTTCGATTCACTACTTCTGTTTTGTATTCTGTAAACGTCACGATATTCAGGTTCAATTTGAAATTTTGCCGACAAAAATATTATTGATTGTTTTAAGAATATTGAAGTTGCGACTCGACTTGTCTCAGATTCATTCGAAGTTTGAAACATAGGGAGAATTCTGTTTGTTGTATTATTTTAATTTTCAAACTGATTTGTTGATCTGACTTATTCTTTGACACCGTATTTGTTTTTTGCATACAATGCCTAATTTGGGAGATATTTCAAAAATTGGGGAAAATATTTCTAGTAGTTCACTCAAAGCAGTAAAGGCCTTACATGTAGTCGCTTTTGGAAACGAGGGAGAAGGTAGGAAACGCGAAAAGACATGCGCGACTTTTCTGGTTTTCATTTAGATAAAAAGTCTTCAGAATTTGCGCAAAAAGTGAGTGAGGTGAAACAAAAAGTGCAGTTGCCTGATCTTATTGCTATTTGTAGTATACTTGATCTTGATTATTCGAGTAGTAGTGAAGAAGTGGTTGTGCGCATCTGTTCCTTAATGAATGACCTTCAGTCACATGGTGAAAATGAGAAGACAGATGATGAAGAAGTGGAAGAAGAATCAGAGGAAGAGGTAGATTCTGATGAAGACAAGAATGGAAAGGACAGAGGTGACAAGAGTGGTGAATCTTTTGGAAATACGAAACTGAAGGGTTCGTTCTCATTGACATTCAAAGACGTTGAAGATTGTATTAGAACATTTGATGGAAAAGACAATTACCCAGTTCAAAAATGGATTGAAGATTTCGAAGAAATTTCTGAGCTGACAGGATGGAATGACCTACAGAAGTTAATATTTGCGAAAAAATCGTTAGAAGGACTTGCAAAGCTTTTCATTCAGTCAGAAAAAGGAATAACAAAGTGGGTGATTCTATAAAAAAATGATTGCGGAGTTTGAAGTGAAAGTAAGTAGTGCTCAAATACATAAATTATTGATGGCGAGGAAGAAACGGAGGGAGGAGTCGGTGCAAGAATATGTTCTGATAATGCGAGAGATTGGAAGCAGAGCAAACATAGAATCGGAAGTTTTGATTCAATATATCATTGATGGTATACATGATGATACATCAAATAAACTTTCAATGTATGGAGCAAAAACATTTTGTGAATTCAAAGAAAAAGTGAAGTTATATGAGCAAATCACAATTTCAAGAACAAAACCAGGTCAAGAGAGAAACAAAGAGGGAAAGCACATGAAGGAACGGACAATTGAAACAAAGAAAGACAAAGACGAGAAAAGGCATAGGAAAACCAGCATGCGACTTTGCTTCAACTGTGGGGACAAAGGTCATCTGTCCAACGAATGTCCTGACAAAGCGAAAGAGCAGAAGTGTTTTGTGTGTTCTGGTTATGGTCATGTGTCAACCAAATGTCCAGAGAAGAATAATAGAAGTGGAAGTTCAAATATGACACTTGTCGAGGTGGTTCCAAGGAACAGTGTTAAATTGAATATTGATGATATTCAAATGATAGCCCTCTTAGATACAGGAAGTGATATCACTGCAATACGACAGGATGTATATGAAGCATACTTCAAAGATATAGACTTGAATGGGGAATCTGTCACTCTTAGAGGTATAGGGTCGAACAGAGTTGCAACAATGGGGTTTTTTGAAAGAAATGTCTTCATCAATGAAGAAGAATTAGTTCTAAACATCCATGTTATTCCTTGTGAAACATCAAATTTCAAGGCCATTGTTGGAAATGATATTTTAGCTCAAGTAGATGTAGTCTTCAGAGATGGTGAAATTGTTGTTTTAAAGAAGGAAAGACACAATTTTTTGTGGACGATAACATTAGACGAAGAAGCGAATAAAGAAACTGAAATAGTAGACGTAATTCATATGAAAAATGAAAAAATCGGAAAGAAGTGAAGAAACTAATAGAAGAATATCATCCTGAAAAGATTATGGATGCAGATGTTGAAATAAAGATTATATTGAGGAATGAAGAGTCAATATACCAAAGTCCAAGAAGAGTAGCTATAACGGAAAAAGAGGAGGTAGAAGCACAAATAGAAGAATGGCTAGAAGAAGGTATAATAAGACGTAGTTCATTTGACTTTGCTAGTCCAATAGTTCTTGTAAAGAAGAAAGATGGTAGTACTAGAATATGTTGTGATTACAGAAAACTTAATAAAAACATAGTAAAAGATAGATTTCCACTTCCTCTGATCGGAGATGTGTTGGATAGATTGCAGGCTGCTAAATACTTCAGTACCATCGATCTGAGAAATGGATTTTTCTACGTGAGAATAGAAGAAGAAAGTATGAAATATACTGCATTTGTTACACACCACGGTCAATTTGAATTCCTGAAATGTCGTTTTGGATTATGTAATAGTCCAGCGGTCTTTCAGAGAAAATTGTTGGTGGAAAACATTATGCTCTATTATATGGATGACATAGTAATATTGAGTTCTACAGAAGAAGAAGGACTTGAGAGATTAAGAAGAGTTTTTCAGGTTGCAAAAGACTATGGATTGGACATAAAAAAGAAGAAATGTCAATTGCTGAAAACGAAGATCGAATTTTTGGGATTTATCATTGATGATGGAAGAGTCCAACCATCGAATGATAAAACCTTGGCGATCAAGAATTATCCACAACCTACGACTCTTGAACAAATTCAATCTTTTCTGGGTTTGACGGGATATTTCCGTAAGTTTATCTCATCTTATTCTGTTATTGCAAAACCTTTGAGTGATCTGTTGAGGAAGGAACAAAGGTTTGTTTTCGGTTATGAACAGAAAGAGGCATTTGAGAAACTTAAAAAATTTCTATCTTGTAAACCAGTGTTACCTATTTACAAACAGGGCGGAGAAACGGAATTGCATACAGACGCGAGCAAATATGGCTATGGAGCTTGTCTGTTGCAGAAGTTGAACAAAGATGGTAGATTTCACCCAGTTTACTACATGAGCAAGAAAACTACTCCAGCTGAAGAAAAATACAGTAGCTATGAACTCGAAGTGTCAGCTATCATTCAGGCCGTCAAAAAATTCCGAATATATTTACTTGGAATTCATTTCAAGATAATAACTGATTGTTCAGTTTTCAGAAAAACTATGGCTAAGAAAGATTTGACTACCAGAGTTGCTAGATGGGCTTTATTGTTGGAGGAGTATTCATATGGAATTGAACATCTAAAAGGAAACAAGATGTCTCTACGTAGATGCTTTGAGTCGTCACCCAAAATGTTATGACGATGACGTTGACTAAAGAAGATGGTGTAGTAGAACGACTCAGGCGGGCACAAGAGTTGGACGAACACATATTGGCAATAAAGAAAATATTGTGCTCAGAAGATTATGAAGATTTTTTCGTGAAGAGCGATATACTTTATAAATTTGTGAATAGAAGAGAGTTAATAGTAGTTCCAAAGATGATGCAGACTGATATAATAAAGAAAGCACACAAAATTGGACATTTTGCCCTTCCCAAGACAGAAGAAGTGGTGAATAGGGAATTTTTCATTCCTAAACTGAAGGAAAACATTCAAAAGTGTTTAGGAAATTGTAAACATTGTATATTAGGTAACAGAAAGGAAGGAAAAAAAGAAGGAATGTTACATCCAATACCTAAACAAGAAGGACCGTTGCATACATATCATGTCGACCATTTAGGACCAATGCCTTCATCTAATGAGAATTATCATTATATATTAGCGATTGTTGATGATTTCTCTAAATTCACATGGCTATATGCTTGCAAATCGACGACAACAAAAGAAGTTATTGATTGTTTGGTAAAACAAAAGCAGGTTTTTGGAAACCCAAGCAGAATCATAACAGATAGAGGAACTGCTTTCACTGCTGAAGAGTTCAAAAACTATTGTATTGACGAAGGTATACAAAACTTAACAATAACTACTGGAGTACCAAGAGGAAATGTCCAGGTTGAAAGAGTGAATCGCATAATCATACCAGTTCTCACAAAAGTCAGCTTGGAAGCTTCAGCTTCAAATACGTAGAGCGAGTCCAAAGAGCATTGAATTCCACTATTCAGAGAAGTATTGGGACTTCACCTTTTGAAATTCTAACTGGCGTGAAAATGAGGAATAAAGAAGAAGTGCTCATCAAGGAATCATTGGAAGAGGCTACAATACAGAAATTCAATGAAAATAGAGAAGATCTCAGAGCGGAAAGCAAAAAACAGATTTTGAAGGTACAAGAAGAAAATAGAAGAACTTATAATCTTAGAAGAAGAAAACCAAGGATATATAAGAAAGGAGATTTGGTAGCTATCGAAAGAACCCAATTCGGAGTAGGAAATAAAATTCAGAGAAAATTCTTAGGACCTTATGAGGTCACAAAGATGAAACCCAATGACAGATATGATGTCGTGAAAGTAGGTCATCATGAGGGACCGGTGCGTACTTCCACATGTGCAGAATTCATGAAACCATGGGTTGACAATCAAAGTGAATCCGGGTCGGATTCAGAGCAGGATGGCCGAGTGTAGGTGGCGATATTTTTAAGTCTCTCAGTTTATACATATTTTATCAATTATGTTGGTTGTGTTATTTTCATTATTATTCCTTGCAGTATGTTCATTATTATTTCACCCAGTATTGTATTTTCGGCATTCGGTAGAAATCGCCTTAGCTGGGGTTGGTTTTGGCGGAAATCAAGTAATAATATACTTTTGACGTTGACGGGATATTTCAAGAAAGTAGAAGTTTTTCTTGGGAATATCAACTCATTAGAAAGACGAAAAGACGTAGTATTGAGAGTCGAGCCGCGACGGATATACAAAGATTCCAAGAAACCAAAAGGGTTCAAACGTATTAAATAGGTACCCGAATATGATGACGTACAAACTTGAGTAAGCTGTCAGTGTTCATGTTGATTCACAGTTAATATTGAATAAACTTGTTCATTCACCCCTGGGATTATCATTCTCCTAGACAAAGAAATAAAAACCTATATATATATATATATATATATATATATATATATATATATATATATATATATATATATATATATATATATATATATAAATATATATATTTATATATATATATATATATATATATATATATTGTTATGTTATGTTATGCCAGTTATGAGTTTTAAAAGGAAAAAACCCACAAAAAGATTGTTTTTACATAATTTTGGAAGTTCTATTTATTTGTAAAGCTATGTATAATATGGATAGATAAAAATGTCAAAATACTATAACACAATCAATTTCATACTGTTATGATCAATCCTTGAAAATCAAACTTGCCACCTGATATTATTTATTAAGAACGTCACAGCCAGATAAGAAAAATCAGTTTCAATAACACTCCCAAAACAACGTCGTAAATTTGACACACGTCCAAAGTCGATAAACACAGGGCAGTTAAAAGAAACATAAATCTTTACCCGTAACGACATTAATAACTAGATAACGCGAGCATCACTAACCAGCATCATTAATTGAAGTAAACAAACCCGAAATTCACCGGAAATATGCAACGTCTAGACTCATAATTCACCCTTGTGTGGTCATTAGTTCAGCGACCATCAGACAGCCCACCATAAATTCCTGTCATTCAGTACAATTTTTACCCATTCATAACATAGATAAGCAACGCGGTTCACTCATGAATATATCCGACAAACACGGTCCTTATCAGTCGTACGAGCCACCCCTTTCATCGGTTCTTACCAACCAATTAGCGGAGAGAAAAAACAAAAGGTATTACCCAAATCCCGCCCCTAGCTTCTGTTTCGAAGATCGTATAAAAGACTCCAGAAGCCGAAAGAAAAGAGTTCAATTCAGTAGCCCGTTCAGTAATCACTTATATTAGACGAAAAGCAATACAATATGCCTTCACCGTAGGGCCAGTGAAAAGTGTCACGAGACTAAAATCCGTTCATGTATACAAACTTGATAAATTGATACGAACATGTCATCTCAGTAAAAATGTTTCAGTGTAAAACAATCATTTCCAAGACATTTAAAGACAAATCTACTCCACCTAAAACGAATTAATCTAAAGCATCGTGAAAGTACCGCGGACGAGATTATCCTATTTTAGTGTGTTTCCAAGTCAACTGCCTCTCTGTATCATTTCGTCAAGACCTAGACAATAATTCGCCCTGTAAAATAATCCGGAAAAGACCAGTGACCCACAGGTAAACTAAATAATCCGCGTAATCTGGAGAACCCATTCGAGTGCGAATCGAGGAGGACATATTGATAGTTGGACTCGGGTAATAACTTCCCATTATTGAAATTGATGTTTTGGCTACTTATTATTATACGACGTTTTTATCAGTCATGTTATGCATACATATATCTCCAATAGAAAGGAACATTTTCGAGTGGTGATAAACTATGCCTGTTATCACATAATACCAAAATACATGGTACCGGGTATTCAAGAGTAAAATTGGTCATGTTGTTGCTTATATCGAATGTTTATCCGTTTGTTTGATGTAATAATTATATATATTTATATAACTGTAATTTGGTAAAAAGCCTTACTAAATGGTACCAAAAAATAAGAGAATGGTTTATACGGGAATGAAGTGATTTTGTTTGTAGATATCTCAATTCCCCTACATATTTTGTTG
The DNA here is from genome assembly GCA_018342105.1 of Gonioctena quinquepunctata. Classification (NCBI taxonomy): domain Eukaryota; kingdom Metazoa; phylum Arthropoda; class Insecta; order Coleoptera; family Chrysomelidae; genus Gonioctena; species Gonioctena quinquepunctata. The sequence goes on along the minus strand of JAFIRS010006561.1, from coordinate 6,963 downwards.
ATTTTCAGTATATGTTTTCTTTTATTTTATTCTATTTTTTTTACTAGTAATAATTATTTTGCCTAGTTGTTTGAATGCCTACCAAATCACTTGCATTTTAAGTGGGATAATAGTTTTTCTTTTGTGTGTTTTTTTTATTTTTTTTATTATGTTCCATGGTTTAAATGAATATAAGTCTTATGAATCCAAGTGCATTTTATTGATATAGAGTTCAGCGAACGGTACTTATTTCTAAATAAACAACCTATGTTCTCTGGGTAGTTATAGAGAAGTTGCTGAACGTAGCCGCTCGCGTTCTGTAATTTCCGTGCTATTATTTATCCAAATAATTGCCGTCTCTACCCATCAAAGTTGTAGCTTTGAGCAACTTTACAAACAAAGGACAAATCGGTATAGGTTCTCTATATTAGAAGCGTCCTTAGCGTCGAGGGCCAATTATAAGGAGAATTGCCCATACCAAACCAGTGGCGTTACCGTGGTTTTTCTCGGTGTACCAGTGGAACAGGTGAGGAAATCGATTCCTAGAATAATAGGCCAGCAACGTAACAGTGGTGTCCATGTGTGACGGGGTATCAATTTAGAAGTATATGAACGCAATATATGATACGTTCATACCGAACAACTCGCAGAACTCAATATCAGGAAATATAAGGAAAGATTTATTTAGTAAATAAAAAAGGAGGAAAGTTCTCAATATGACGCCTCCAGGGGGACCTTCGTCAACAACAACTCCTGTAGTACAAGTTCTGCCAAATCCAGAACCAACAATAGCAATCACATTAGATAATATACCCTATTATAATGGGCAGACGAATATCAAAGATTTTATTAGGATAATTGAAGATACAGCCGCTCTAGCTGGATGGAAATGAATGGAGAGTAACAAAACAGTTTGGTATAGCTAAAATACCGGGGCAGGACAAAAGAGAACTATTAGAATGCCGACAACGTAGATCTGAAATTTGCCGCCAATTTTTGGCACGTCTGAAGGTTTGTGCCGCAAAATTTTAGTATTGACTGGAACAGCTGATGTAGATCGGATACTATTGCAACGCCACGAGCAAGATGTAATCACGCAGTTTGCCATGGGATTACTGGACCCCATCAGGAAACGCATATTATCCGCTAGTCCGGATACACTGACTGAAGCTTCGAACTAGCTGATAAAGAAGAGCTCATAGAAAACCTAACCAGGCCAGGAGAAAGAGTTTCAGAAATGTCACAGCAAATGGACCCCTCAACGGTAAAGACCTGCCAGTATTGTCGTAGAAGAGGACATGAAATTAGGGACTGTAGGTTGAAAACCGAACTTGTTTGAATTGTAATCCGCCTGGTCATATGTCATACAACTGTAAAAATAGGAATGGACAAAGAAATATGGACAGAAGAAATTTAAATGGCCATCCGGTTCGAATTCTTTCCGTTGGGAACCGCAGACAACCGCCATTAAATCGAAATACGGTAAATAGGAGGCCAACACACACGATACTTAACCTATACCACGGAGAAGCCCAGCGAAACGTCATAATTCTAGAAATTGATGGAATTTTTCGCACTACCTGGTAGACACGGGTGCCGAAGTATCGTTGGCCCACGTTAGCATTACGCACGGTATGAAAGTTAATTACGAAAGAAAAATTCAATTTAAAAAAGACGTACAGGGCAATAGAATTCCTATATAGGTACCGTAGTTTTGCCAATAAAACTGAATGAAAGAACCCAAATCGAGCACAATTTATAATAATCGAAACGAACCATTTGAGCACAGAAATAATTTTAGGTCTAGACTTTCTGCAAAAGTATCAAGTAAAGCTAGATTGGAGCAAACAAAATGTACTTGATGGAAGAAATAATTGAACTTCACCACGAACAAAAACGCATTTATCATACGGAAAATGAGAAGGAAAACCAATGGGAAAAGCGACTAGAAGTTTTAGAGCAACAGTTGAAAGAATTTACTACTACGATAGATAGCTGACGGAAACGATGTCTAACGAAAACTCGTCAGATAAGGAGGCGCCGCCCAAATCAGACTGCGAAGTATTTGGAACAGATTTTCACATCCAGAAATGAGGTCGGCCGACTCAAACAGCAACGAGTAGAAAATCCAGGACAGGCAGAAGAACGTGATTTAAAGGAGACACGGTATCAAGAAAAGCCACGTCCACTGAAACAAAAAAAAGTCGCGAAGGAAGAGGAAAACAGAGATAAGCGTTTACAGAAGCAGCACAGGTCTAATGGAGACTTTATTCACGGACAGCACGACGAACGATAGAGGAAAGAAAATCTCACAACGAGGAGATGGGAAAACTATACCATCTATCGGGAATATTGGGACAACCGAAACACCCTGTATACTAGGAAGGTTGGTTGCGATATGCACGGAAGCCTGAACGACATTCGTAATGAAAAGCCAGTTCATCCAAGGATGATCTTTTACTGCCAGAGACATGGAAAACTCCAAGCCTGGAAACGAAAGTAGTGGAAGCCATCCCGCCGTTCGCACAGGATAGCCTAAAAGCAGAAATATATTCGTCTAAGGGCGATCGTTTCTCTCCTAAAGAAACAGTGAAGTGGACCGAAAACCTAAATTACCCCGAAAACTCAACAGTGAGAAGGAAGACAATTTGGTATGAAAATGGACGCACTATACGGACAGACAGCCGGTACGAGGAGAAAAGTACGAGCCATGAAATGAGTGAAGACAGAGGATAAGAAATTTTCTGAAAATAAAGCCATTCAAACAGAAAATGAACGACTTATCGGAAGGATAGAAACTCGGGACGCCGAATCTTCCAGAAGTAAACCAGAAATAATTATACAGGAGGGAAAAATTGACTGAAGAAAAGTATGTTACAGGACTGTATTGCAAAAGATATGATATTACCCCCCGAGCAATGACCATAGATGGTTAGAAAAAAGAAAATTATTTTCGGAAAATATAATAGTTGAAGATAATGCAGCTATAAAAGGACTGATGATTGCGAGATCGATAGGAAAAATGATACCGAAATACCCATCAAAATGATAAACATTTTGGAACAGGACTCCACCCCGGAAACATATTATGGCACATGGGGTTTGAGGCTGACACCGAAAATAACGTGGAAACGCCGACAAATGGACTCCCGATCCGTAGAATAAACTTACAAGATGAACAGAAAATTTTACAACAAAACATCTCGAAATCCCACAGAAGAAGCTCAAATAAAATTGCTACCCCCATCAAAGAATACATTGACGTATTCCCAAAACCCCCCCGTCAAAAAAATTAACTTGTACCCATCTAGTAAAGCAGAGGATACACGAAGATGTTCCGCCGATTTCTAAACGACCTTATCGAATTCCATACCAGAGGCAGAGAATAAGAACCAAGAAATCAAGGAATTGTTGGATAACGAAATAATAAAGAATCCTGCAGCCCTTGGAGTTTTCCAGCGATTCTGGTTGAAAAAAATTGCACCCTGGAGAAGAGCCCCAGTTCAGACTGTGCTTGATTACGGGGAACTGAATGCAATCACTAAGACAGATTTTTTCCATTACCACATATACAGGATACGATCGAAAAGTTGCAAGGTACTAGTTTATACAGTGTGATGGATCTCGCTAGTGGATATTTCAGATTAAATTTGGGATGAGAGACAGAGAGAAAACGCTTTCTCCCACCAAACGGACACTACATTTCTTCGTATGCCGATGGGGATGAAGAACTCCCCAGCACTGGTGTCGGCAGATGGAGAACATTTTGCGAAATATATAGGTAAGGAGTGCTTAGGTGTACTTGGACGACATCATCGTTTTAGTGGACCAACATCTCGAACATTTAGACAGGTTACGCAATGTTTTTCGAACAAATGAGGAGCAGTAACGAAATTAAGGCAACTAAATGTAATTTCATGCAAAAGAACAAAAAACTTGGACATATCATTTCAGAAAAAGGCTGTCAAACAGATCCAGAAAAACTAAAATTATCAAGGACTATCCACAACCCAAAGAGTGAAAGACATCAGGGCTTTTTTAGGAGTATGGATTTTACCGAAAGTTGTACCAAATTTCTCGAGAATATCCAACCCTTATAGCACTCCCCCAAAAAAAGAGGTAAAATTCGTGGGTACAAGAACAACAAAAATCTTTCAATACACTAAAAGAACTTTAATTTCTCCTCCGATCTTAAAGTATCCGATTTTTCTCGACCTTTTGTGGTTTACCACAGATGCCAGCGCAACCGCCATAAGTGGAATTTTAAGCCAAGACTATTCTGGATTGAACATCCCATTTGTTATTCGAGCAGAACTTTTGAATGCCGCTGAGACTAGGTATTCTACGATAGAAAGAGAGTGTCTAGCAGTGATTTGGGCTGTAAAAATACAGGTGCTATCTGACTGGTACGCACTTTACCATCATTCCCGATCACCGGCCATTGACCTATTTATTGTCTATCAAAGATCCAAGTAGCAGGCTAGCCAAATGGCCATGCACTCCTGGAATTCTCATTCACTATTAAATACAGACCAGGCCGAGATAATATAAATGCCGATCCTTATCTAGGATAAAACAAATGAACATAGTGGGGAAATGACTCAAAGAATGCCAAAGGACTCCCAAGTATGTGTGCAAAAAATCTAGCGAAAACATAGAACCTGTAGTGGAAACATTATGGCATGGACGACATCCGCATAATGCAGAAGACAGACCCAAATTTCCCATTAGTACCTACATTGACCGACGAATTGAATTTTATATTCACGAAGAAATTTTATACGTGAAAGACGAGTAGAGGCGTCGGACAAAATCTACGCTCCCAAGGTCATTAGAAAGCAAATTATAAGTTTGTACCACGATAACATATTTTCCGGTCATGGAGGACAAAAAGAAAACTCTAACCACTATACAACGAAATTTTACGGGCCCTAGCATGAGAAAAGATATCGATGAATACATACAGAAATTCATTCCTGCAATATTCATAAAACTACAAACCCAAAAAACCCAAACGAAACGAGAATCCTATTCCGGAAGCAGTATTCGAAATTCGCCATCGATATAGTCGGACCACTAAACACCACCAGAAATGGAAACAAAGTATATATTTACAGCAATTGATCACCTGACTCGATATGCCGAAGCCATTCCCATACCTAATATTACTTTCGAAACGGTAGCGAAGGTATTTTAGAACATATCATCTTACGTTATGGAGCACCGAGATATTTATTGAGCGACAGAGGATCACAGTTCTTATCTGCTCTATTTCTAGAAATCTGCCAAAGATAAAAAATTAAGAAATTGAATAAAGCATATCACCCAGCAACAAATGGATAGTAGAACGTTTCCATGGACATTTTAAAAAAACCCTCTTATCCACCGGGCGAACAAAAGCCGATTGGGGGGAACGTTCCGTACCCTTTGGGGGCTATCAAAACGATTCATTCATCCACGCAGGGAAACCCTTTTTTAAGTTTGGAGGGAAGCTATCCCACACCCTCCCTTAAAAACCTCGTAAAGGATGACACCAGAAAATTTCGTCCGAAATGGTCGGATTAAATTGCATCAAAACCGAGCATCGTGAACCCGCGGAAAAAACAGAAAATTCAACAAAAAAAAAATTAAAAAATTTCCCCCAAAGGCGTTAGCTTTTTCACCCCAACGTCAAAGCGGGCAAAACAGTCGGAAACTGCCACGTTTTACAGGACCATGGGAGTTTTGAAAATACACCTTTTAATTTAAATACAACAGGTAGGGGGAAAACCAAAAAACCCAAAGACGCCAACCGGCTGAAGATATACAAAAATATGGAAAAATGACGCCGAAAAACCCCAAAAAAGAGTCCCCACGAAAGGAGAAAAAAGCCCAGGAGCGAAAAAAAAACCGTTAATATTGGGCATGAAATTGTATCACCCGAAGAGTTAGAAAATATCACAAATTAAATGAATCCAGAACCCATAAAATAAAATAGGGGGCCTGAACACGTTTCGGGAAAAGGGCCCAAACCCCAGGTTAAACAACACCCAGAACAAGGAAAATTTTTAAACAAAAATCAGTGAAACATCGGCGATGATAGGGAAAATCCCCGGGTAACCCAGGTTCCAAAAAGGTCCGGGGTACCCGGGGAAACCCTTGGGGTTTTGTCAAAAAAGGAAACATCATTAAAAAATAACCCCGTAAAAAAAGATAAAAGCGCTGGGAATGTACTGAAAAATTTTTGTATATGTTTTCAATTAATTGAGACAATCTAGGGGTTATGTATGATAGGGTACAGATAACCGGCCAAATTTTTAAAAAAAAAAAATTTTTTTTTAAAAAAAATAATTTTAATTGTTTCTATTTCCTGGGACGTTTAGAACAGCAATTAAGGAACCAGTGCGGAAAAAAACAGACTATACCGCTACCAACCCCCAGCCAAAAAGGGGTTGTAGTTATAACGGTTCCAGCCAAAAAACCTTTTCCATTTTAAATTTAAAAATCTAAGGGCCCTGGAATTTTTCCAAAAAACCCCAGCTATTCGCGTCAAGGGCCCAGGTTTCGGGCAACGCGCCGCGGGAAGAGTCCCTACCCCGACCCACCCGGACTATCCTCTATTTATCGATAACGCAATTAAATAAAAATTTGGTCGATAAGATGAGGGGGTTATTTAATAAAATGGATTCGGATTTGATTGCCAGATTTGACCAAAATATGAATTTGATCTCAACACCCCCGATTGTGGTTGGTTGGGATTTAGCAAATTTAAGGAATATGAGGTTGTTGATTGACAAGTGGATTTGATATTTGTCTAAAAAAAAATAAAAAGGTTTCCCCGATTAGGGGTTAATTTAAACGTAATAAGAACTTTTTTGATTGTGGTTTTTTTTTTGGTATTCATTATATTTGTGATCGAAAAAAATATTGCAGATGTTGAGTTCTTGATTGGGGGGAATTTTGGGTGAGGGTTAATTATAATAAAATTCACGGTGATTAGCGTAC